>JAVTVY010052141.1:0-25781 GCA_036873755.1 Hanleya hanleyi | reverse complement strand
TATGGAGTTCATATTCCCGTTCAGTTGTGTGATGTGGTTATGATGAGTCCGTTGTTGTGTCTCTTCCTTTGTGTGCAATGATCCTATGGAGAAAGACTCACACGATAGTAACGTTATATTGCATGTTTTCAGGCAGACAATATTTCAACACAGTAATTGTTGAATACGCTGTGTCTGTATACCTATAGAAGCTCAAGGCCGACAATTGTAGCCGGGATCGTTGCAAAGATTTCTTTATCTCTAGTAACGGATCTATACATGAAGTATCTAGGTTCCATCAAAATCATCACTGCTAGGTATGGTTCGTCTGACAGAGCCGTACTTTATCCGGATCGGAGTTCGGCATAACTATCAGATTAGATGTATCTTTCAGGAGTGGCGAATCATGCAACCTCTCGACCTCTCCGAATAAACCCATATTTGAGAAAATTAGAAGTCAGGTAATATATGATATATTTCATCCGCGTTGAGCTCAATTGTACGTGTCCGTGATTGTTTGACCGGAGAGTCGCCCATGTGTAATTCTTCCAATAGCATCAAAAAGACCGTTCTACGGCGTAATCTCGGTATTATAAAATCCATCTGAAAAACACACGAGGAAGCACGCGCCAACGTCATCCGTTCATTGGCTCTTACTTTGGACAGGAAGTCTATTTAATAGTCACATTGTGTGCGCTTGTATGCAGGAGAGGTACAAAGAACCCAAAGGATGCAAACACGTCTATCTTCAGCAATAGTTCACTTTTTCATATGGCTATATTATCGGCTATATCTATTGACATTGTACGTACCGGTATGTGATATAGAATTCATATTCCCGTTCAATTGTGTGACGTGGTTATGATCAGTCCGTTGTTGTGTCTCTTCCTTTGTATGCAATGAACCTATGGAGAAAGACAAACACGATAGTAACGTTCTATTGCAAGCGTTCAGGTATACAACAATTCAACAATGACACAATGTTGAATACGCAGTCCCAGTATACCTACTTTTTAAGCTGCAGAACTGCCGACATTGGAGAGTCATTGCTAAGATTTCTAGATAGAGACCGTTACATATGCTTAAATGTCATAGGGTTTGGTAGTGTGCCGCTGTATATGATTGCGCCCAGAGCCCTCTAATCCCTCATGTAGGGGAACACTTTTAAGTCTTTAATCAGTCATAACTGACGTAACGGCCATTAAGCTTTATGCTGCACTGTTATTCAAAAATAATTAAATATGCTTTTATTATTGTAGTTGCTAGTTCAAGAGATATAAGAATAAGGAGAAATACCCCACAGTGGAAGCTATCACTTGGCAGTGCAGTGTGTGACAGTACAGTATGTCCATTGCTATTGTGGGAAGTTCTCATTCTAGAGGCTAGTACTGTACAGGCTAGATATAAGAAGTATCACTGGGTTTCAATGTACAGGAATAGTGATATGCTTACTTTTCACATGGCTATATTTACTCGGCTACATCAATTGGCATTTCACGTACCTGTTTGCGATATAGAATTCATATTCCCGATCATTTGTTTGATGTGGTTATGGTGAGTCCGTTGTGTATCGTCCTCTGTGTGCAATGATCCTATGGAGAAAGACAAACACTATTATACGTAACAGTGCCAAGTGCCGGCAAAGTGCCCCTGAAAATAATTGGGCTCCGGCGACGGAAACTTCGAGCCCGACTACACTCCAATATCCAAGGAACACCCGCATGTCCAATATAATAAAGTGGTACATGTATTCATCCCCGGCGATCATCTGAATACGATCGCTCTGGAAGTACCACACAATGTAGTTATCTGACGGTGTGAAATGTATCAGTTTTACAAAGAAAAGCTTCCGAATTAAGGCTTTATATACCGGTATCGTAAATTATTTGTTCGGAAATAAAGAGAGCATTCTAAGTAAACGCTAACAGTTTACGAGAAGAATTTCCGTTTGTGATGAAACTTTGCAGACATTGCTTCGAAGTCCCGCCTACACTCTCAGAAATATTCAGGTAAAAGTCCTGAACTGCTCAGGTTGAATATCCACAACTCAATCGTAGGGATTTGGGCTGAAATTCAGGGCTGATTACCTGAATTTCAAGAAAAAAATCCTGAATGAGAGGATTTTCCCTGAAATTCAGGCAAATTTATCATCCTGATTAGTAAGTTCCAGACCCTATTCGGTTACATAAATTCCCCTAAAATTCAGTTAATTTGGCTTTAATTCAGGGTTGATATACCTGAATTTCAGGAAATTATCCCTGCATTTCAGGTAAAATCTCTTAAATTGGCATGTGGATGTGCAACCTAATCTATTCAGGATTATTCCCCGACTATTTCTGAGAGCGTAACCTTATCTGACATGGAAAGGCCATTTGACACCGCATCGTCGGAACGATGTGAACAAGCGAGTTGAAACTTTCTGATTTTTCGCCGAATCTGATTGACGTCATTTTGAGACTATTTGCATAACCTAGGTACAAAGGATAATGGGAAAATTCAAAATGGTGTCCTCAGAGGGTTGTGTTTTTCGTCTTTTTTTGGTCCTTTTTCGCATTTTTTTTCTCCCTCAAATGTCACAAAAGTAATTGATTTTACCAAAACTTATTGGTTATCCATTTTTTTTTACCCCAATACATATCATGGAAAGTTTCATCCCTCTAGCCCAAGGGGTAACGAAATTGAATAGTTGATGGGTTTGAAATTCCACGTTCATCACATAATTGTATTAAGATATATAATGTATATTTCAGAGTTGTATTCCATAGTTTTGTTTTCATGAATTAAGAAACGGATAGAATATAATGGAAGAATAATAAGAAAAAGCAGATACCTGTTGGAGCTGGTCTAAATTTCTTTCTATGAGTATTGTGCCCAAACAACGGTGAGAGGTCGTTAGTTATACGATCATCTTCGTGGTGTTTTCGCGGAAATTGTCCTGTAAAAAAAGCACAAAAAACCCAGTAAGTTAAGATTTGTGTTCTGTATAACACTGCATCATTTTCTTCTCATTTTAACCCTATCTGGCCTGGGCTACATGTATGTCCTGGGTAAAAATGCCATTTCTTCTCTCCTTTTCTTCAAGCAAAATGTCCTTTGGGCATTGGAAATGAGGAAACCAGGAAAAAATATGAATAGCTTAGTTACTTACATGTAGAACATATTTTTCCAAATGGACAATTTTTTTGTTTACACCTTGGCAAGAAGACGACGAAAAGCATGTTTCCAGCGATAACGAAAAAAAGGAAAACCGCAAAATACACTCACCTAAATGATTGAAAGAGGCAGCTCCAAGACCGAGAAGAAGCAGAAGCGAGGCAAATCTGAAAAACGAAAGGGATTTAAATTCTTAAATACATGTATTAGCCAGGTTTCCCAAAAATTATAACAGATATGCCGTCTACTTAGTCAAAATGAACTTAATAATGTTTTATGTGTTAACTCGTACATGTATTACTTATCGATGTGGTAAAGAAATATTTGCAACAATGCAGAAATGAAAATGTATGGACTGATGTAAGCGAATTACCTGAGGCAGAAAGAAAGATCCATGTTGTACTCTTTGCAGCTGGTGGATGTAATGAATATTTCTAAAAAATGTTGGATGTTTATAAATAAAATCTATCAAGCTTGGACTACTCACGTGCCATTTGTGACAGTTTTCTCCTCCCACTCTACTTGACACGTTTGTCAGCGTCTGGCTGGTGAAACGATGGCCACTTTTTCATAACCAATTAAAAGGTGTGAAATCGCATGGCACTTTAAGGTAAACATCGACACAAGCAGGTGTTGTGTTTTCTACTTCGGCTGTCAAATTTGTAGTCTAAGAGCTTGGGGTGTCGTCGTTAATTAATTAGTTGTCTTATTAATGTTTTTCTTGGGGTTTATAGATACATCTTGTTTAGACACCTTTCACAGATCTCTGCCATTTAAGCCACGGGTAGCCATGCAGACCGCGTTTCATATCTTAGCACAGGTATGTTTTGTAGATATTATCGAATTATGAGATAGTTAATCATAAAGAACTTGTTCATACATGTACAGATATTCTATGTATTTTACATTCTTAGAACTTGTGCTAAAGATATAGTTGTAGTTTCAATAACGGCGAATCGTAAAAGAACCAGGTATGTTTAGATGGCTAAATGGTCCCAGAACAGATGCGGTGGAAGTGCCAAAAATAAAATATTGCATATACAAGAAACTGTTCAGTTGGCACTGGGACGAATATGACATGAAGTACAATATGATATTGTATACTCAGAAAAGTTCCAAGACACTGAGTCTCATCATACTCAAATAACAGGACCATAAAGTAGTGCATTCGTGCAAAATCGCCAATTTTGAGGCGAAAACATCTCATATTTCTTACTATAAACATATGAAGATAAACGACAACCAGAACCAGCTTGATACAGTATACTCGCTGTTCCAATACCAGAGACGTCGCTGGTGGGGGGGGGGGGGTCGTCAGGTGAGAACGACCCCCCTTGGACGCGCCAAAAAAAAACAGAAGAAAAAGTAAAACAAAAAACACACAAACAAAAAAAAAACAAAAGAAAAAACGAGAACAAAAACAAAACAAAAAATCAAAAGGAAAAAGAAATAAAAAATGTCACAAGTCCGTCTCCAGAAATATAAGCATGGTCCGTTCCTGTAGTGACGCGTCAGTTCGCTCTGTAGTGGCTGTCAAAAGTCAGATCTTGCGTCACCAGTAACCGTAAATCGCTAGACGATTTATCTGAATTGTCTGATATTCGAAGATTTTTTAAGCCGGCGTCCGCTGGAGAAGATGAGTTGAGTACAAAGGAAACAAACTTACGGTCCTGCTGTTAGTACTCAGAGCAAAGGCATGTTAGAATAAAGCATTATTATTGTGTTTTCTTGATGACAACGAGAATAAAATATAATACTGATATTTGACAAATGATGTGTTAATTTAATTGTTAGAAATCGCTCAGAATGCATCTCAGGCCATCTAGAAGGTCCCAGGGCTGTATTTATTTCCAGGAAAACGTTTAGAACGTATCTCCGGCGATCTAAGAACCCGGAGCTTCCGGGGCCTAGGCGGCCCTTGCCCCATCGCCTAAAGTGCTACGATAGTCGACCCTCGCCTTGCAAAATCCTAGCGACGCCCATGAATACGTAGTCATAGACCGAATATTGTTCTGGTTATCGTTTGTCTTCATGTGTTTACATTGATCAATAGGAATTGTTTTCACTTAAGAATACACTATTTTGCTCAAAAGCACTACTTTACGACCCTGTTACTCGAAAATCAGGAGACCGCCGAACTATTTTGGTATTTATTGAAGCATTTACATGTATATGAAGCATTTTCACTTGTAACAAAAAATATCACACCTCAAACCAAAATTATATTTTCACACAAGATACATGTAATAGGAAGTTTGATCATTTGAAAGTATCAAGTTTGATTTTAGTTTGAGATGCCATAGGTCACAAGTGAAAATCTTTCCCATAAATGACTCAAAATAAGCTCGGAAGAACATTTTGATGAACCATAAATTCAGTTTTATTTAGCTGACCACCGTAATTTCTTTCCAGACTTCAGTGTATATTTCTCGAGAAAAATAAGTTTGTGGATAAAAAAAAACTAGCTATAGGCCTATTATCGCCAGAATCAATGGAGTTTTCCCGTGTAAACATCACATATCCTTTTCAGTGGGACAATACAACGTATTAGTGTTCCCGTAAATGGAAATATTTAAACAAAAGAGTTATAAAACGTGTTTTCTATAATGACACATAATATAGAGTCAATCGTCATTTTCTGTCTTTTTGATTCGTAATCGACTACACCTTTCTGGAACGAGAATGGAATTATACCATGACGCATGTTCGTATATAATAAAATCGTAATGGTTCAACAAGATTCTTCAGAAACAGTCAATGTGTTGTGGATTCTCCATCCAAACCGTCACGAGTGGTCTGTACTTACGGGTAATCGGAAGAAGAAAAAAAATATCAGAATTCACTCTGTTAAATCTCATCGTTTATGAAAATATAATATGTGTTTATTGCTATTCTAAATACTCGATTTCCCAGGGTGAACCGTGGCATTGGAAAGCAAACCCAAATGTTTAGTTCTCTATTAAACATTAGACTATATACACATCGTATTTGTTGAACTTTGACAGTTGTCAGGGACGCTGTACAGGTGATAAACACATATACATCAAAGCAGCTCCCTTATAACAAAAAACACTTTGACAAAACATATAATATAATATAAGAAAAAATGTACATAGCATAACAGTTAAAGGATATAGGCAATGTCTTAAGAGATATTAGTGACACCCACAGCTGTACGTATCATCTTTAAAAGCTTAAATGACAATTAGTTGATAAAGACAGATTATGAAGTTTGTAAACGTTATTAAAAATATGGATATCAATATTGCCTGCATCCGGGATAAAGACAGATTATGAAGTTTATAAACGTTATTAAAAATATGAATATCAATATTGCCTGCATCCGGGATAAAGACAGATTATGAAGTTTATAAACGTTATTAAAAATATAAATATCAATATTGCCTGCATCCGGCACAATGACATCGGTTGACCCAGATGCACGTGTCTTCGTGTGAGAAATTAACTTTAAAAGATTCCCAGAAATGTTTCTTTTAAAGATAATTTCCATTGTTTAATCACTGTTACAACATGTATCGAAAAAGGTAGGTCGCCTGAACATTTTGGCGTGTTATGCTGAATAAATCAAAAGTTATTAAGCAAAAACTGTCGTTTTACCGCCATTTTGGAGGGGTAGCTCTATCTAACCGGTACAACACCGGAGAAATAACAGCATCCTAGGTCAATGTATCAACGTATGGTATTTGCATATTTTGACGGTGCCCAAGTATGTGTGTTCATGTCTGGTTCTTATCATTCAAATTGATTTAAGTTTACATGTGTTCCATACAAGTTCGGGGCAGACTGTCCGACAGGTTCCACTCACGAATCAAGTAAGAACTTTTTTCTGTCATTTCCCTCATTAATACTGTCACCTCACCCTATTCTGGATGAAAAAAACCGCCAAACCAAAACCGCCAAACTACTTGAACGAAAGGTATGCGTATTAATCATGTCTGTATTGCCATTTATTGGATTTGTCACAAATATCAGTGTGACCCAAGAGCTTATTTCATTCAGAATAGAACGCGAGACACTAAGAGAACACGTACAGGAAAAGCCCTTCTAGTTTCCTTTGGTGTCTGCGAGGGAAGACTATCCGTGCACGTTAGACCTTGGAAGTACTCTGCACATTTCCCTGGATATCCTGATCTGCAACCCTTGACTTACATGTTGTGTGTTTAAGTCGAATTCAATTTCGACGGCCCTTCGATTATAGCTTTGCCATACGCCAACCATCTTGAACGCGGAAACGTCTTTTGACAGTCTCCTCGCATGGCTGTTCTGATATATAACTGCGCGGGTGAGATAACTGAAACCTACGAGATATCATGAAGTGTTTCGCTAATTATTCCTGAATCAGGCAGCCCTATAGGGCCTAATTCATTGCAGCATGGTCAAGCATTATCTAAGATTCATAGCGTCTCCCTTCCCTCAACGCTATGCCGACGACAAATACATGTTATACTCGAACATCTCCATGGCGCACTTATTATTACCTCTGCGCCCTATTGGACCTTCATTAACTTGAGAAAATGGGCCGCCATGAATAAAAAATACCATAATCGATGTTGTGACCATCATCCTCTGTATACACGGGGTCTATTATGACGGGAATGCCCATCTTCTTGACCCTCGATTTCAGGTGATTTTGAGGCTCCATAGGGATAATTTTCACGCCTGTAATTAATATATGACCGACGAAGGGCCATGTTGTCTGCCATTTCTGTATTTTTATTCATGGCGGCCCATTTTCTCAAGTTAATGAAGGTCCAATAGGGCGCAAAGGTAATAATAAGTGCGCCATGGAGATGTTCGAGTTACCACCAGTGAAATGTATTTGTCGTCGGCATAGTGGTGAGGGAAGGGAGACGCTATGAATCTTAGCTAGTCAAATATGTATTGCAAACTGTGATACGGGGCCATGGGCCTTGACGAGAGCATAATTAATTTTTAATCGAAATCAAAACGTCATACACATCTATAGCAGGTTGGAATCAAATACCATTATGTCGAGTACATCTGGAAAAGAAGATTGACCTGATACATTTCATGAATTCCAGCTTGACGGAATTTCAAGGTATACTCAAGGTTTTCAGTTCTTCTGGACCCCTGTTATTACTCGTCCATGGAGACATCAGTTTTGGAATAGCATTTTTCTAACCCTGTTGCTAAGACCTGTAAGATGAGAAAAAAAAAAGAGAAATACAATTGTTTTATACCTGGTCACGTGACATTCGAATACCGCGTGACGAAATTACAGTGAAGTAACCTCCTTATGAAGACGTGTCGGTTAGATATATATTCCATCAAAACTCGAATGTTTCTCATTTCATTCCTGATTTTATTCGATTCTTGAGCGCCTGGACTACATTATACATGTATCTGATTTCCAATTGATAAATGTGGTTAAATAAACCTGCGTGACGAAATTTAATTTTGGTCCATGTTTTAAGGAGTTGCGATTTTTCCTATTTTACAAGTTTCGATTTTACCCGGTCTAAAAAATTCTGAGGACAGAAGTAGTATATAAAGTGGATCTCACAGATACAGAGGGAGTTTCACTCACGAACCTTCTATCATCACTTTCTTTTTTCGATGACAAAATTCCGAAACCTATAAATGAAACTAGATATTCTGACACTCTATCGCTTGAATTTATAGAGGATATGTGTTTTAACCCTGTTGAACTAAACGACATTGAACACAGTAAATCAGTAACCGATGACAACGAATATGAAATATCACACTGGAAAAATATTGACATTCATCAATCAAACTACTACACGGAAACGTCTTTTTGTGAAGAAACTTGTCTTCAACACAAATGTGATCAATTATCTTTCGTGCACTTTAATGCTAGAAGTTTTAACAAACATTTTTCCGAAATAACAGGTTTTCTCCACAATTTAAATCACCAATTTTCTGTACTAGGTTTTTCTGAAAGCTGGCTTAATCCTTCAACTGAGCTTCTTTTTGACATACCGGGATATAAGCCATTTCCGTCATCAAGATCCAATAGAAGGGGAGGCGGAGTAATTCTGTATGTTAACGAAAATATACAAACCTGTCATGTACGCGAAGATTTATCGTTTAGAGACAAGAATGGTGAATTTGAGTCTCTGTTTGTTGAAATTAAGCTAGACAATGTCAAATATATTGTAGGTATATTTTATCGGCCCCCAGGTAAAAATGTGTCTCAACTAAACAATCATCTATTGGAAATTCTAAACTCTTCTGATATTGACAAAAACAGAAGTGTGTTAATGGGTGATTTTAACATTGATCTATTTAAAACTGATAGCCACGGTCCTTCTCGAGAATTCCTGGATATATTGAAATCTCACTATTTTTTCCCTCAAATTACGAAACCAACAAGAATCAGAGCTCGATCAGCAACATTAATAGACAATATATTTATTAACTTTCATGAGGATAATTTGTTATCGGGTATTTTTCTAACAGATATTACCGATCATTTCCCTATATTCCATATTTTAAAATCAGAAGCAACCGTAAGTTCACCTGATCAAAATATAACTTTTCGCAAGATCTCTCCAGAACAAACAGAAGTATTTATTCAGAGAATCAAAGATAGTAACTGGGAAGATGTTATGAATGTTGAAAATGATACAGATACGGCTCTCTCTATATTCCTTGCATTGTTTTCTCATATTTACAACGACTGTTTCCCTCTTGTAACTGTTAAATCTTCAAAAAGGAAAATAATTAAACCATGGATTTCCACTGGCATATTCAACTCTATACACGAGAAAAACATATTGTATCGGTTATATTTAGTCACTTCAGATGACGATGTCCACAACCAATATAGAAAGTATAGGAACAAACTAAAATACTATTCGACTATCTAGGAAGATCTATACTTCCATGATAAATTCAATGCGAGTAATAATGATATGAAAAGTACGTGTAAAGTTCTGAATCAATTGATGAATCGGAAAAAAATCTATTAAATCGCCGACAGTTTTCAATTATAACGGACAGGAATGATCTGATAGTGCAGAAATTGCCACAAAATTCAACGAGTATTTCAGCTCTGTAGCTACCGATTTGGACTCCCATATATCGAATACCACTGCAAATTTTAAAGATTATTTGAACAAGCGTACGCACAATAACTTCAAATTCTCGGCTATTACACCAGAGGATGTCAAACAAACAATTTTGAATCTCAAATCAACGGCACCAGGCCGGGATGGTATTCGAACGTCGCTGGTTAAGCTTGTCTCTGACTATATTTCTGCTCCTCTGTCGTTTATCAAGAATGTTTCATTTACCTCTGGTGTCGTACCAGACGTATATAAATTTGCTAAGATAACGCCTATCTACAAATCTGGAGACCCATCTACCTTCTCAAACTACAGACCCGTATCCGTCCTGCCATGGTTTAGCAAAATACTCGAAAAGCTCGCTGTCTCAATGGTTATGGATTTCTTAGATTCAAATAATATACTCTCTGACAATCAAAATGGATTTCGGCCTAACCACTCTACATCTCTTGCAGCTTGTTCATTGTACGATGATCTTGTTACTGCAAAAGAATCCAAAAACCATAGTATCGTGACTTTTTTAGATCTTTCTAAAGCATTTGATACAGTAAATCATTATATTCTCCTGTCTAAATTAGATCATTATGGTTTTCGGGGTGTTTCGAATGACTGGTTTAGAAGCTACTTAGCAGACAGAACTCAGGCGGTAACATTTAATGGAATCTCTTCTGAACCTATGTCCATTTCTTGTGACGTACCTCAACGTTCAATTCTTGGACCAATTCTCTTCTTGATTTATATTAATGACATCAGTAATGTCTTTGATGTGTTGAAAATCATACTATTTGCTGATGACACGAGTACATTATACTCGCATAAAGACCTTTTACAAGCTATTAATATTATGTCTCTGGAATTAGAAAAAACTCTACAGATGGTTCTGTTGTAACCGTTTATCGCTGAATATTCAGAAAACAAAATACATGTTAATAAAACCTATTACAAATAAAAACAACCGCCATTATTAATATCTGGAACACAAATTGAAATGGTAGAGAAATTCAAATTTTCAGGTGTTATTTTTAATAAAGAACTGAATTGGATTGATCACATAAATTATATCTGCAAAAAGTTGTCAAGGAATATTGGAATAATAAATTTCATAAAAACATCAATTAACAAAAAAACTCTATATATTCTGTACTATTCGTTGATCTTCCCATATTTGCTCCTACTTCAGAAGAGGGCACTACGAATAATTACTTTATCAAATAAACTAGACAATACAGAACCTTTATTTAAAGAAAAGAAAATTCTACAACTTTGTAAATTGAATGCATACTCATCTCTTCTCCTCGCCCATAAAGTCCTTCATCGCCCTAGTCAACTGCCCACAAATTTCCATTGTTATTTTACCAAACAATCTTCCATTCACTTCTACAATACTCAAGGTCATCAATTCAATTTCTACAGGCCTATTTACCTGACTAACTTATCACTTTACTCTGTTAAAATTGCTGGTCCTCGAGAGTGGAACAAATTACCCTACTTGTCCAAAGAAATTAATTCAACCTCCCTCTTCAAATCGAAGCTTAAATCATATCTGATTGAACACTGACCAGTTTTACAGCAGCACTTTATTGTCCATGAAATGTATCATGTGAAATACTCCTTGTATAATTATTTCTACTGGGATAGAACAAGCCTCATGGGGCTTTATTCCCGCCAATATTTAGTCTGTATAATGTCCATATACATGGATTTATTTTATTGGTGAATAAATATTCATTCATTCATTCATCTGGGGTCCGATTTAGGGGCAGATAACTCTTTTGAACAGTTCCTGGTTATCTCCCCTGATTCGCACATTTCTGCCTTTAAATCGGACCCCAGATGCCCTTTTACTAGTTAACAATGTTAATTGTTATCACACCGGTCATGTCCGGGAATCTCCGGTAATGTCCGGCCATCTCCGGAAATATAATGGTCAATAAGCCTTTATCCGCTCTTCCAAAGCATCAAGAGGCGTCTCCGTGCCATTTCGGCACTTGAGGCAGTCCGCTATAGTTCCGGCAATGGTCACGTGACGATCACGTGTCCGAAAGTGACCCCTGGGGATGTATTCCTCCGCGGTGATGCGTTCATATCGGGCGGTGATGCGATCACTTCCGGTTCCGGAGAGAAGCCTCCGCGGACAGGAAGTAGTCCCATGTCAACGAGACTTCAAATACGGGGATGGTCGCTTCGTCTGAATCATCGGGAATGTCCGGGAATGTCCGGCAATCTTCGACAATATCCGGTCATCTCCGGCAATGTTCTATCATCTCCGGGAATGCCCGGTGGGTAATCGAAGTCAAGGGTCCCGGGTATAGTTCTAGGTTATGAACCCCATACATAGCCATACAGCGAGAGAAGGGGAATTCCCCTGGTCCTAGTTGGAGTCGAACCCGTACTGCGCGCTCCGGAAGCGGGCACGTTATCCACTGCATCACGAGTCGACCAATACTAGGCAAGGTTGAAAATACCCTAATATACCTACCAGAAGGCAGATCTATATACGGCTATGGTGTAGGCCCAATCGGGAACCCACGCATGGACATTTGCGGTATGGAAGTATTGGGGTGGTCATTTTTTTGTGTGGATTTTACTATGGAGTGTGGCACCTTGTTTTCTTTGTCTCGCGATGTAGAACACGATGAGAGGGGTCTCGAGGCCATGGGTTGACTTTCGCTGAAAAGTTCAGGCAGGTCTGGGGTGAACATGTTCGGTTCATTCTGGCGCAGTGGACAATGTTAGTCTCAATGGTCAACCCACTCATGGACTTTTGCGGTATGGGGCGTGGCACCTTGTTTTCTTTATCTCGAGCTGTAGAACACGATGGGAGGGATCTCGAGGTCATGCGTTGACTTTTTGAAAAGCGTTGATGACGCATGTGCAGTAGGCAGGTAGATCGAGGTGGACGTTTTGGGGTCTAGGTGGACCCATGATGGTCTGATTGGGTCGTGTGAGGTATCAGTTTGAAGCACTCGTGGGGCAGCGTCCAACTGGATGGGCATGTGGTGTGAATGCCGTTTTAATGGACGTTTTGGGTTCGAGGTCCAATTGGTCCAATTGGGCCGTGTGAGGTATCATCATGAAACATTCGTGGGGGACCATCCGACTGGACTGATGTGTCTTCGTTTTCAACATTCTGCGCATGCGCAGACAGGGAATTGTGGGAAAAGGGCACTGGAATGGACGTTTGGTGTCGAGATGGACCCATAGTGGTCCGAATGGATCGTTTGGGGTATCAGTTTGAAGCGCTTATGGGGTAGCGTCCAACTGGACTGGTGGGAAGTAAAGTAGGCTGAGCGCAATAGTGTTCATGCGCAGGCAGGGAATGTTGAGAAAAGGGCATTGGAAGGGACGTTTTGGGGTCTAGGTGGGCCCATATGGGCGTACTGGGTCGGGGAGGGTATCCATATGAAGAGCTCTATCTTAACGCCGTCTCAACGCCTTAACACCCATCTCAACTTCATGACGCCCTTTCTTAACGTCTTAGCACCTTGGCGCCCTAGCTTAATGTTTTAACGCGCTATAGTAACGTCTTAAAGGAGTACTTACCTTATTTTTGAGTGTGACTATATTTATCGGCAATCGCATTCCAGACCTTATTATATAAAACTTATGTTGACAGAATGCGAAATAAAAGAAATATTGAATATTTTGTTGCTCGCCACGGCGTGCACTGGGCGCCGCCATTGCACCACTGTGTGACGTTTTTAGATGAGCGGAAGTGAGTGTATACTCATCTAAAAACGTCATAACGTCATGGAGATTTAAGGTTGATCGTGTTGGTAATGCCGATAATTCGTACAAGAAGGAACCCAGTAAATCCACTGACGTTCTAGTTGATTTTAGTAATTCAAGTGTAATCATGAAAATGATTACGAACTTAGAAGCATCATCGTTCAACTGAAATCACTGGACAATTGCAGAGGACGCTCTTTTAGTCTTCTCGCTTAGCTTCAAATTTTGTCCAAATTTAATCGAGCAAGTTCCAGTTGAAAAACTTAGGGAAGAAATTATTCAGTTGGTGGAGATAACCTAAGTCACTCTCCTTTTGTGAATTATACCCGCGAGATTTGCCGCGCCAGTTTTTTCCTCGAATTAAAACTCGGACACAGAGTAATTCAAATGTCCGTAGTTGGAACGTTCCTGGGCAAGCGTTAGCCGGGACGTTGTCCTGAATGCTGACGTCATCAGTCACGTCATCCCACAGGCAACATGGCGGCGCCCACGTCGACCTCAAAGCGGAAACATGGCTTCACAAATTGTAATAAAAATAATAGGTTATCACCATCAACGACAGCAAAATAGTTGGTTAAATTTATTTAAGAATCTAACCTTTGTAATAGGAACCTATATAAAATAAAGTAAGTACTCCTTTAAGGCCCTATCGTAACGCTTTATCTCATGTGTGGTACACCCATTTTATGTTGTACCTGTCATATGCGTTCTTGTCCGTTAGGTGTATTCTCGGCTGCTCTTGTCCAATCAGAGGATGTCCTTTGACCGGATGAACCGGTTAAGAGCTCGGAGCACTTGGAGCTCGGAGCTCGGAAGTGACGTGCAAGCACCTGTGGTCCCCTCGAACCATGGGGCACCCTATGCCCTAAGGGCTATAGGGTACCGGGTTACCAAACGTTGGTGCTGCATTAAGTGACTGGGACGTGTGAAAACTTGACCGCACTCGTCGCATGGATGTTTGGGTGCCCCATGGACTGTCTGTTCGTGGCGCCGTGGTGTACCCTATAAGGCATAGGGTACAGGGTGTACCAGCAATGGCTTGCGAATGCGGGTGATGCCGTCACTTCCGGCCATGACGTAATTTTCGACGATGTACATAGGTGAGCGAACATGCATGCGGGGCCGTCGTCAGTGTCCGGGCTGCATCACCAGGTGAAGGTCACTTCCTGTGATTATATACAACTCCGTGTACAGAACATGTATGTCTCGTTACTAAGCAACAATAGTGTTATAGGGCACCAATTCAACATGGTAAAGCGGCATTGTAGTGCTTTATAGCGTCTGTTTCGTGCAATAGAGCAGCGATGCGGGCTTACAGAACACCAAAGTAGTTAATTCAAAGGGAGTGAGCTACAGCATTGGGTGTTTTTACATGACCTGTACGAATCCGAGCGGCTGCTTTCTCTACAACTCATCACAGATAACGTCACCCAGTCTTCGCCGAGTACACCGCAAGGTTCACATGTACGTGCAAAGGTCATATACCCACCCATATGGCTAATCCATTGAGGTATACATGACTCAAGTGTAGACAGGACAGGACGGCGATGGGGTGATTGGCGGAGAGAACAACGTTCGAGAGTTCGCTTGTGGCGAGGGTTTATAAAAGTGGCGGTATAACGGAGTTTCCGCTTGTACGACCTGCCTGAAGCAGTTTACTCGTCCGGAAGATTTGCGACCCCACGAGGCCTCCATCCACAACGGCGCACGGTATATTTGTATAACCTGCTCGCGGTCATTTAATCGGGAGGATGCTTTACGACGCCATGCAAGTTTACTCCACGAGGTCGCGACGGAACAATGTACCGATTATAGAAATAGACAAATTTTAACTGGCAATTTTATGAAATTCAACAGATCACGTCATCATTGCTCCGGCATGAAACTTGAAAGCTTAGTATATAAAGTGGAAATTGAGACCGATTTTGCATACATGTGAGGAGGTCATCCCCTAAATTGGTAACGTCACTTCCGCTTCCGGTCACGTGACCGGAAGTGACCTTTGACCCCGGCTTCCGGTTACGTGACCGGAAGTTGCAGCGTCGGGGTCAAAGCTCACTTCCGGTCAAGTGACCGAAACCGGAAGTGACGTCACCGATTTAGGTGATGACCTCACATGTATGCAAAATCGGCCTCAATTTCCACTATATATGTCACCAAGGAACCTACCCTTAAATACGAGCGTCAGGGTCAAAGGTCACTTTCGGTCACGTGACCGAAACCTGAAGGGACGTATCTCTTTGACGTCACCATGGCAACCACGTGACCTCTGTGACGTCATCTCATTTGTATAAATGTGACTAAATTTCCACTTTATCGGACAGAATCCACTTTATTCAACAGAGTTATCTGCCCCAAAATACGCGCTCAGATCACTTTTTCACAATTAGTCCAGTCAAATTGAGGTTTGACCCACCACAAATTGCAACAGAATTGGTTTTGCTGCAGTGCATTTCCGAAAGGTCTCTAGAATAACATACTAAAAGTCTACAAACAGATATGCATGGGAAATATATTAAATTTCAACTTGAAATTTGAGGTATTTTTCAGTGTTTACCTGTCTCTTGCTGCTGTAAGAAAACTTTGTACTTCGTACTATGCGTGAAAGAAATGGGTCATTACTTACACTCATTTCATTCGCTATCATATCAAGGTTATACTCAGCCTAAAATAATACCCTTGCACGAAAATATTTATGGAGAAATTCAAAATGGCGGATGTATGGGGTCATTCTAAATCTGACCTTTTTACAATTTTCATGACAGTCCAGGCAATCTATCTGGGTTTTTTTAACTGGACCCAAAACAAATTGCAACATAATTTTTTTCACTGGTATGCATTTCTACTAGGTTCCCAGAACAACATACTAAAAGTCTACCAAAATCTATTTGGTGGAGATACGACTTTTTTGAAAACAAAGATACGCCATTTTATAATACATATAATAAGCCATTATGCCTCATATAAGCAAGGTAGAATATTGTTTTTTCCGTGAATTAGGACAGATTATCATCCAGAAATCCAAATAATACATGACCCATGGTGGTGAAAACATGTGTCTTCCCGGTGGATTTGCTCATAAGCGTAGATAGCAAACTGATAGTTCAGCATCAGGCTATATGAATAATACATGGTAATATTCAGACAGTTAACATTTTTGCCATTAGCATAATCATATGAAAGAGGAATTCTCTCCCAAAATAAATGAATTGACAAGCTGTGATATATTTTCCTTCAACCGATAACTGTCAAAGACAATATTTCTACAAACCCACTCATGGAGATATATCTCTATTATCACAACTTGTACCTTGTTGAAAAATACAGCTCTGCAAACCATTAATGATCTATCGCAATTGTGTGTCAGATATGTTTTGACGAAAAAAGAATAATTATGCAGATCATCTAATTATCAAACAAATAATAATCTAGATTATAGGCAAACTTGATGTTCTACCATGACGTTCTACCATGCCATTTACCATGTTTCATTTTACATTTTCAACAATATAGGCCATGCTCCTACAGATGCATCTTCTTCAGCTGCAATCTTTCTTGCAGTTGCACCTGATAACCTCAAAGAGTGCCAGTGGAACTGGTGGCAGTTCAGTTTTCACAGAGAGAAGCCGTCCACCCTCATTCTTGTGGCTGCAATGGATGGTCTTCCCCTGTCCACTCTAAACACGCGAACCTTGATACTTTTTGTACCTGCACATATATGGTTCGTTTTTGTCACCGATCTCATGCAGCCAATTGCTTCGTCAGGGTTACCATTGTATAAACACACATGCAGCCAATTGCTTCGTCAGGGTGACCATTGTATAAACACACAAGCACCTGCAATAGATAACCTCCATCGGAACTCCCAATGGCCTGGTTGAACACTTCAGAGTGTTGGCAAAATAGCTCATTGAGCGTTGTTTTCTTTACGGCCGCACATTTGCCAATGGCATATGATCAGTATACTGTGTCACAGCCCTTAATGGCATGTACAAACAGCATTTGTGCAGACTTACATTCCCAGCACAGCCTTTGTCTTCTTGACATTCCAAACTATCCGTTTCTTTGCATTCTCTCTTGGCTGAAAGTAGATGTCATTGTCATCCATGTCGGCATGAAAACAGAGCAGAACTAACAGGTCAATATCATTCACCAACCAAAGTTTTGATGCTTTCAGTCGATTAAACGGCAGCTTTTACAATAAAAACATCTGCATGTGAAACATCCCGCCCTTTCCAACTGGTCACTCATAAGAATAATGAACTGCTACTTGTTGACGTTGTTTGCTAGGAATTCGTCTTTCTTTGACTGAATGACCATGTCGCTAGCGGGGCCAAAGAGTTTGGAATGTCAAGAAGATAAAAGCTGTGCAAGAATGCAAGTCTGTACAAATATGTTGCTTGTGCATGCCATTCTGGGCTGTGACACAGTATTCCGACCATATGGCATTGACAAGGGTGCTGCCTTGAAGAAGACAACTGTCACTGAGCTATTTCGCCAACATGCTGAAGTGTTCATCCAGGTCATGAGAGTCCCGATGAAGGTCATTTATTGCAACAGCATAGAAAACGCTTATATGTTTATACAGTAGTAACTCAAACGAAGGAATTGACTTGGGGGGGACCATCCATTGCAGCCACAAAAATGGGAGTGGACAATTCAATCGGTTTCTCCCTGTGACAACTGATCTGCCACCAGCTTCAGGGGTTACTTGAGGTTATCAGTTGGAACTGCAAGAAGGATTGCAGCTGAAGCAGATGCGCCTGTAAGGATCATGGCCTGGATTGTTCAAGTGTGTGTGGAGAATGCAAACGACTGAGCTATGCAAACTCAACAAACCCAGACCTTTGAAAATGACATTAGCGAAGACTGGTATTGGGATTGATAGTGCTGTGAAATATTCCTCAACTTATGGCAGTGTTCATGGGGAATAACAATAAAAGACATCAACTATATATATGAGAAGCCACTTCCCCTAATAATGTTACCATGAACCAGAATGTAAAATGAAACATGATAAGTTATGCCGTCAACTTTGCCTGTAATTCAAAGTATTATTTGTTTGATAATTAAATGATATATTAGGATCTGCATAATTATTCTTCTTTCATCAACAACATTTGTCTTACAAACAATTGTGATGGATCATAAATGTTTGGCAGATTGTCGTTATATATCTGAACTATTGCTAAACGCGACGTTGAATCTAATATCTCTCTCTCTCCTGATTGGCAAGGCAGCATTTTTTTCAACCTGACACTTGCTAACGTGCTTGTGATAATAGAGTTATATTTTTATAAGTTGATGGAACTATTGTCTGTGATTGTCATAGGTTGAAAAAAAATAGAGCATAGCTTGTCAGTTCCCTTTCGTATAACAATGCTAATGGAAATAATGCAAACTGGCAGGATATTACCATGTATGAATATATACCCTGGTGCTGAACTATCGTTTTGCTATCTACTTTTATGAGCAAATCCATTGGGAATGCAAATGTTTTCACCGCCATAGAATAATGTATCCTAGATCATCATGTATTGATTGGATTTCTGGATGATAAACTGTCCTTATTCAGAGACAAACCAATATTTTCTATCTTCTTATATGAAGCATGATGGTGTATCTTTGTTTTAGAAAAAGTATCTTCACCAAATAGATTTTGGTAGACTTTTAGTATGTTGTTCTGCGGACCTATTAGAAATGCATACCAGTGAAAACAATCATGTTGCATTTTGTTTTGGGTCCAGCAAAAAACAGATAGATTGCCTGGACTGTCATGAAAATGGTAAAAAGTTCAGATTTAGAATGACTCCATATATCCGCCATTTTGAATTTCTCCATAAATATTTTCGTGCAAGGATATTATTTTAGGCTGGGTATAAACTTGATATGATAACGAATGGAATGAGTGTAAAGTAATGACCCATTTCTTCCACGCTTAGTACCAAGTACAAGGTTTTCTTATAGGAACAAGAGACAGGTAAACACCGAAATTTCGCGAAAAATACCTCAAATTTCAACTTGAAATTTAAGATATTTCCCATACATATGAGATTGTAGACTTTTAGTATGTTATTCTGGGGAGCTTTCTGAAATGCATAGCAGTGAAATAAATTCTGTTGCAATTTGTGATGGGTTGACCCCAAAAATGCGCTAGATTTACTGGACTAAATAGCGGATATTAATAATGGTGCAACAAAAAGGGCACTTCCGGGTCACCTGACAGCCTGGAGTTATCTCTCCCTACTTCCAGTTTTTTGCCACCCGGGGCAACCAGGGACCTGGGCCATATATACGAGGATCGGTCATCAAGGTCAATACGACCGAATTAGCTCTTTCAAATGTTTAACTACGGTATACAAAGGAACCCAAACTCACAATGTTGTATGAAAAAACACATTTCATAACAGTGAACACAACATATATACAACAGTTATTCCCCTTATTATAACATTGAAGGCCAGTGAAATATCCGCAGTGTCAGTCCATCTGTACTTGAGCGTTAACTTTATAGAACATATATACAACAGTTATTCGCCTTATTATAACATTTCAAGTTCAGTGGAATATCCGCAGTGTCAGTCCATCTACACTTTAACGTTTATAGAACATATATACAGCAGTTATTCGCCTTATTATAACATTTGAAGTCCGGTGGAATATCCGCAGTATCAGTCCATCTATACTTTGGCGTTTATAGAACATACATACAACAGTTAGTTCCTCTTATTATAATATTTGAAGTCCAGTGAAATATTCGCAGTGTCAGTTCATCTATACTTTAGCGTTTATAGAACATATATACAACAGTTATTTGCCTTATTATAACATTAGAAATCCAGTGCAATATCTGCAGTGTAAGTTCACATTTACTTTAGCATTTTTTCATGGTATCCATCAGCTCATCAAATATGGTGGGCGTGTTGTGGAATACACCGCCAGGGAATTTTCGTTTCCTGGTCTTGTCACAGATTTTCTCGTGACGGCGTAAAAGCCAAGACTGGTCAAACACGCGATGGCATTTACTACAGCTGTATGACTGGGCATACCTGTTTATGTCCGTGATGTACGAGAAATGCCCACCAGCGTCCGTTTGGTACAAATTCCATTTCATGGTTGCGTCGTATTTCCCCGCGGAACGATGTACGATTCGCACTACGAGTCGAGGGGTACCGGCGTTGTTGTCATCATCCACGTGTTGGGCTAGACTGTACACGACAATATTAACGTGGAACAAATTTTCCACCACATCCAGTTGTGATAATGGTACCCCGCGGAAGTGCTGTTTTGCCATGTTCTGTTCACGTAAATATTTTTCCCAATAGCAGTTGGCCATTCGAGTACATTTCCCGGGTGGACGTTTGTTGAGATGGATAGCCAGGCAACGAAATAAACATTTCCGATCGGTGTAGGGCCCATTTCTTCCACGTACTAAGGCGTGCATGCCTTCTCTGTGTTTCAGCCAGTCCGGGAGATGGATGGGGGCACCGATGGGGTGGTCCTCTGTGGTAAAATTTCCGTCATCAGCGGGTGAACTGGCGAGCGGTGATCGTTGCATGCTCGGAATGGACAGTACTCTTCCACTGTTTGTATTTGTACAGCGTGTAGATTATATTCGTATTATTGCGTAAGAGGGCTTCGCCTAGACTTTGAGAAAATGGATACAGATCTCGAAAACTGTCCCTTTTTATAGAAAAATATCCACCCACGCTCTGGAAAAACCCCGACGATCGACCAACGTATTTTTCAGCCGCCAATCACAGACGCGCAAAATCGGTGTCATGCCAACGTACGCGATGACCTTTAGCGACGTACACCAAACGTACCGACTGGGCTATTGTTTACATTCTGTGAGCGGTCTCATTTAAAAAAAAATGTATAGTTTTGTTAATTAAAAAAAAATGTTTGATCCCATAAAAGTATGTGTTCAATGAAAAGATTTTATTTTTATGGTCAAGTGTACATATTCTTGTTTGGCAGAGACACCCTTGTTATTCTATCATCACTCTACTGGAAAAGTAGTCGGTACTGGGACTCTTCGGGAGATGAAACTAACTCTGTGGGAGAAAACACGATGTCGAGGCGGCGGGGATACTTTCTCCAAGTGGCACCGTCGGTCTTCACGGGCCAACTGAGTTAAAT
The DNA here is from genome assembly GCA_036873755.1 of Hanleya hanleyi. Taxonomy (NCBI): domain Eukaryota; kingdom Metazoa; phylum Mollusca; class Polyplacophora; order Lepidopleurida; family Hanleyidae; genus Hanleya; species Hanleya hanleyi. Next base: position 3,705 of record JAVTVY010052141.1, on the reverse strand, counting down.
TTAAGGAAGGGAAGGTTGGTACTGAAAGTCTATCAAACAATCAGTTAGATTATTCACCAATCTCATTTTGAACATAGAGCATGTATTGTCAAATAAGGTCTGTACACTGCGCCGAAATTTCCTAGTGATATCGTCAAGTCGTTGTTGTTGCGATAAATCTGCACTTGAGACAAAGATATTTTCATTGAAATGTATGCATCTCTGGCATTTTTGAGGCGTATTGAATAGTGTTTCATGGAAGCTATTGAACTGTCATTGGCTGTATCGTTTTTCGAATGGATTTCTATTCGAAATCATGATTAAAATTCCCCGTCATCGCACGCTGCCTTAATCAACGGAAACAAATATTGACCAAAACGGGAACCGAACTCTGCTGGGAAAATTGGGTTAAATTAATATTCAGCTAAGTTTGCTTTGTATCGTCCAATTTTCAAACATACACAATCGTCAAAAATAAAGGTTTCCTTTATTCTGTAATGCGTGGAATAAAAGGCTTGACTTATTCGTTGTCACGCAGAAACAGGCTGAAACGGAGCTACACCGAAATAATTTTTTCCGACATCGTTGAACAGTGAGTACTATCAAAACAAAAACCCACCCTGCTCGCATTCATAAACCATTGTAGTCTAATTAATCATAATATTAACAGGTACCGACGGTCTTTACAACAGCTGCCTATTATGGGGAGTCACAACAGCTGACTATTATGGGGAGTTATCATGACATATTGCTAGTGAACCCTGATCATTCTGGCAGTGTTATAATTAGAATTTTCGAATCACAATCGTAACCCATGACCTCTCCGAATATGCCCATATCTGAGCAAACCCCATCGGATTGTTATGAACTCTGATGTCAATATCTGTGTTTGTTTTGACTCCGCAGACGACGATCAAGGGGGTTATCGCGCCATGCAGCAAATAAAATCAGTTTAGATCAAATAATAGTTGAAAAATTCAGCTCGTGAAAAGTTCGACAAATCGCCAGGTCATTGCTCCATTAGCGCATGGAAATGAACGTTCTCTACTCCCTTGAACGTGTTTTTGTGGACAAAATTCGACATCTAATAATACAAAGCTCATATTCCATAGATTTATATAATGTGAAGTAGGGTTATTCCCTTTAAGCTGGATATCCTCCGATATTTGTGGACTATCAGTTACCTCGAGACAATATTTGAGGTATGGATTCTGGGGATTTAACCGAAGCTTCCGGGTCAGGGGGGTCCGGACCCCCCCCACCCCACCCCATGAAACCTAAAAAACAAATATTTTTTGGAGGGATCAGCGAACCCTGGGATTCCACGTGGAAATAATGTCTTGAAATGATATGTAAATTAAATGAATGTGGATTATGTAATTAGACTATCTATATGTGTATTAAACAGACCATCATCTATTCATGTAGTTTGTGAGTGTACTATTTAAGTTAGAGGTTCAATATGTATCTAAAATCAGATATTATCGCCGCGAGCACACCACGTGTAGTGGTGTGTTATAGGCCTGTTTTGTTTGTGTTAAACCAGGAAGTTATCTCCCGAAACCTGGAATCCCGGGGCTTCCGGGGCCTAGGCGGCCCCTGGACCCTCGCCTGTCAGGCTGTGAGGATCGCTTATTTTAGCTTTGTGTAATGGTATCATTATATTGGTTCTAATGTTCCATGATGTAAAGGTCATCGTTTTTTTATCTGTTAAATATAACTAGAAAATCAAATGGATTCAGGCATGAAGTATGATTTTTTCAATATCGATGCGTTCTTATAAATGAGAAACAAACGTGAAAATAGAAACATAAATCTGCATACATTATGTTTGAATTTATTTCCTGGAAAATGCTTAGAACGCATCTCCGGAGATCTAGGAATTCAGAGCTTCCGGGGCCTATATAGGCGGCCCCTGGACCCTCGCCTGTTGGACTGTGAGGATTCCTTGTTTTATCTTTTTGTGAATGAACCGTATCGGTAGGCATCTTGGTTTCCCTTCCATGAACTAAATGCCATCGTTTTGTATGTTTTAAATATAACTAGAAAGTCAAATGGATGCAGGCATGAGGTGCGATTTTTTCAATATCGATGCGTGCTTATAATTGCGGGAAAATAGTGAAAATAGAACCATAAATCTGCATACATTATGATCAGTTTTATTTCCGGGAAAACGCTCAGAACGCATCTCCGGCGATCTAGGACCCCGGAGCTTCCGGGGCCTAGGCGGCCCCTGGACCCTCGCCTGCTGGGCTGTGATAGTCGACCCCCACCCTATGAATTTTGGCTGGATCCGCCCTTGTCTTCTCATCTTTGTCGAAACTCTTCTGAAAATCAAACAATTGAAGTGTACTCACGGTTCAATCTGCCCTTGAATGTTTGAAAGTGAACTATATCCCTACAGATCAGTGCTACGAAGTCCTATGCCCATACGGCTCCATCTATTTTGTATTCTTGCCCAGCATATAGGGCCTACGACAGATCGACATATCGAAACTTTCATCTTTAGAACTCATACGGCTGAAGATTTCGATAGCATACTTTTTTCGCGCAGAGTCCGGTGTTGTTTTCCACTAGAGAAAAATTATATTGACAGTTTTATCGATACATTTGACATAAAGTTTGTTGTACACTAATGACGGGAGTTAGATACCGACGCTGGTCAGTGTTTTCAAGCAAACGTTAATTCAGAATGTCTCTCTATTCATGAAAAATGTATTGAAAACTGTACCAAACACAACACGTGGCTATGCGTGTGTAAATTTCTGGCAAAGATATTTCCTCTAACACGAGTTCCAGTCCACTGATTCAGATACAATACTATACCTTATACATAATGTTGTTTTATGCAGCTATTTGAATAGCTGAAAAATGAATATAATACCAATTTCAAGACGACAAAGGGCACGTACCTCCATCCTCGACCTCGTAATTTCTCCGACAGAGTTAGCAGATCTCCGAAAGAGTCCCCGCACCGACAATTTTTCCAGTAGAGTGATGATTGAATGACAAGGGAGAGAGAGTATTTCATCAAACAACATGGGGAACCCTCTCCACAGAGTAGGCATTTTACACCAAAAAAAATATCTCAACCCATGGGGACTAATAAACATAATCTATAGGTGTTGGACGATGTTATTATGACGACTCTAGCATTCGTGCGACCCCAGTGTCGGGCGTTTATTGTCCAGTTTGCACAAATAAACAAAGAAAAATGACGACCGCACAAAGTTCGTCCTACGTATGATGACCGACAGAGCATGACGTCATCGGGGACCAGCAAATCCCAACATGTGGTCTTCCGTGGTATGCATGAATTAGATACATACACCCGCCGGTTGATTTTATATAATTTTACATGGTACAATCACTCGCGAAAGGTTGAAAATCATCAGTGCAGATCTGTTTGCGTCATATTTCTAGCTCAAAAATGGCGTCCATGGACAATTTTCCCGGATAATACCAGAATTAAGATCGTAGCGCCATCTATACACTCTGGACTCAAGGGAGACAACTCGGACTAGGCGAACCCTCTGTAGGCGAAATTGCCCGGTGATCTCCCCCGATTCGCACATTTGCATCTATTTTGTGTGTATACTTATTTGTGGATTTTACTATGGGCTGTGGAGTTCTTCATCTCACCATGAAAAACACGATGCCAAGGGTCTCTGAGGTAAGCGGTGAAATTTTTCGAAAAGTACAGGGTAGGTCTGTATGTAGGTCCAT
>JAVTVY010052140.1:0-26731 GCA_036873755.1 Hanleya hanleyi | reverse complement strand
CAGCTTGTATTAAGATTGACAAAAAGGGACAATAACACAAAGTTTGGACAGTTAATGCACATTCACAAGGAACTATGCATGAAGCAAGTAAGCTTCCATTTCATAGTGCAATAAATACTAATCCCTACCAGAATGTTATACATCTTGGCTAACATAAAGTGAAATAAATGCATGACAAATACATAGGAGGTAAAGTATTATACAATGCACATCTGCAAGGTACTAAGCATGTTATATTTCAGTTCCAAAGTTGTCCATCAGATAGAGATATGAACCGGACAAGTAATTTTTCAGGGACTGCATAAAGGGTTTTCAAACAAGTATGAAATCAGCCTGGACATCTGCAAGGTACTAACAATCCCCATGGAAGTTTCGATGTTGTGCATCAAACAGTAATCGAGATATGGACAGAACAAGAAATTGTTGACGGACAGGATAAAGGGCCATAACTCTGTGATAAATCATCGCAACACATAAAAAGCCTAACAGTGCACATCTGCAAGGTACTATGCAACTTCCATTTTAAAGTTCAAAATTGTTCATCAAATAATAACCGAGATATGGTCTGGACAAGAAATTACTGACTGATGGGATAACGGGAAGATTTGGAATAAAAGAGATAACCCTACTTAAAATGAACTCCCTCAAATCTGTTATCTTGTAAATCCATCAGTGGTATTACAAGCAGTCTTAATTGAGTATTGCCATATGAGAGTCAGTAGAACTGTTACCTTTTCTAAGAGATCACCCCAGGAATTCTTCTGGTAACAGGATACTGTGATGTGAAGAGAGTGTGCATCGTCCATGGCATAGGCCTGAAAATGAAGCAGCATAGTATACCTAAGAGTACCGTACTGTACTGCTTTATGTGAATGAACCTGAATTTCCAATAGGCTTCTGGCCAGTGACCCCATGCATGTGTGATGTAAATTTAAATTCTACATAGAAAGCCTCTCCAAGGATATTTGGGTTATATCGGGTTCTTCTGACGAGGCCCAAAGGAATGCCCATTCTACTTTTTTTTTTATTCATTTTTTCATATATATTTCATTTTGTCCAGAATAATTCTGGTAGTGAAGTCTTCACATACAGTTGATATTTTGTGTGATGATATTTGGTCACTACCGAACGGGTAGATCCATTGTGTGATATTTTGTGGACTATCAATTTGATGTTATATTTCGTTAAAGGCAAGTTGGTGTGACATGTTGTGACTAGCAAGCTGTTGTGATATTTTGTTATTCGTGAGTTTGCATGACATCTTGTGACTTGCAAGTTTGGGTTTTATTTTGTGAATGGTAAAGTTGATGTGAAGTTGAAGAACAATCTTTCAATTTTAAAATTTTCGATGTGCAGTTTTCATGTGAATGGTACGCAAGGTTGTGAAAGACCAACCCCAATTTCCTACATATTCTCCGGTTGTCCAATTTCTTAGATCGTATGTACGAGTAACCAGTTTTATTTGCTGGCAGTACTCGGTCATACCCATTTATAGTATTACATTACTGTCTTTCGGAACTGCGAACTACTTTACATATGGCATGTTAAAATGAAAATCTGGGGCATTCTGATCAAATAGTAAATGGTATTTGGGCTGCTTCTTATGCTTGTTGTTGTAATCCACAGATTTGATATTCCATAATATCTCCCAAGGTTGTAGTAGCAGTATCGATACGGTTCTATCACCCCTCAATTTTTACACAGTTCACATGGTGCAGAGGAGAGATAGACACTGCAATGCGCTTGCGCAGCTATCTTCATGGACATCCTGGCCTATTTTATGTGACGACATGTACACACAAACAATTATTTCTGGCTGTGTTTGCTGTATTTCGCAGTACACAGGAACCAGTTTACTTCAAACATCGTAAAATTGTTGAGGAACTTGGGCCTGTGTATCAGGCCTTAAAATAAGGGCGATTGTTGGCCTGTGGATTACCTGGTGTATGACACCACGGGGAAAGTAGAGTAGATCGCCTGCCTCCAGTACAACATCCAGGATTGGCGTCCCTATATCCTTCTCTGTGAAATTCTCTGAAACATGACCAAAATATGAACTACAGTAATGCGAACAGATCATCAAATAAAAGTAGTCCACATACAGAAATGAGATTGTGTAATAACATGCCAGAGTTCATGCACAGAAATTCAGATTGAATTCCATGACTGTCCATGTCAGACCTTTTATGGACAAATTCCATGACTTTTACATGACCTATCAGAAATTCTCTATGGATAATGGGGGCATCGAGAAAATCAGTCCACAGCCATGATGATTGAGAAGAGCATTTTCATGGCATTTGTTTTTTTACACTGATGCAATTTGAGAACAGCCTACCTCCTAAATGCACGCTGGGAGTTTAAGAGAATTCCAAGACCAAAGTTACCTCCCCTGATGCACACCACTTGATCGCATTCGCAGACCACATGCGACATTCGGCAAATAGAACATTCACTGGTCCAGGAAAGTCATCTTTTCGGTGAAAAAAAATTCAAGAGAAACATTGACCTGGCTGACATTTTCATTTATTTTTTCCATGACCTCTCACAAAATTCAATGACCAGACACAAAATTCCATGACTTTCAAGGCCTGGAAAATCAATTTTCAAATTCCATGACTTTCCAGGATTTTCCATGACTGCGGGAACCCTGCATACCTCATTTAGTCATAATTGTACCTGCTCAAATACACAGGTTCTGGGTTTCATTTCAATTTAATGTTTGATTCAATTTTACGTTCAACGTACTTTAACTTGCGAGTATACATACCACTGGAATATCTTGGTAATTTCTCCCCTTCACTCCTGAATTTACAACAGAATAGAACATCTTTAGCATAATCCACAGTTACTGTCAAATTCATTTTTAATGCACGTATCACTTCAGGTATAAAGATGGACTTTAAAGGGATTCTAAACCCTTGAAAAAAGTATGTTGTGAATGAAAGAATAGTTCCATCACTGTCCAAAAATATTTTTTATTTATTTTTCCATTCTTTTTTTAACCGAATAAAATGCATTTGATATATGCGTTTGTATGGTGGTCTGTTACAACCATCCATTTTTCTATCCTCTCAATTTTTGCAGATACCCACAAAACAGTCTCGTTATTCTGGCTCAATAGGGAAGTAGACATCGATAGGGAAGTATTTTGAAGGTTTAACGTGGAACATTATTGCTTATTCAATGGTCAAACAACCATGTAAGTAGATTACATAAATGGGCCTAGATTATGCAACTGGACCAAAAATATTTGTTTGCCATTTCACCAACATTCGTCTGTACGCCACTTCTTTAGGAAGCCCATGGTGTGCAAGGAGGTCTTCAACTACAACCTGGCCACAGGTACATATTGCAAAAATGTTGATTATATACTTGAGAGCTCTCCGTTACGTTATCAGCAAATAAGCAAAGATGGCTCCTCTCAGACATGCAGATTTGTTATAAATGTCGATGTCTAGTCCATATTACAGTGTGCATAGCAGTACATTTGATTAAAGAAAAATTGTAACATCGAGAACTATCAAAAAGAATAATGAGGAATGGCACTTACAGGCCACCATCCAAAGTTTATCAGCTGTTTGCTCAATTGGAAAAAATGATAAAAATAAATAGGAAATACTTTTGGACAGTGATGGAACTATTCTTTCATTTACAACATAATTTTTTCATGGGTTTTCTATCCAGTTAGTATTGTATTAAAAATATCTCAACATTTAAAGTTCACAGTGAGGTAGAGTACAGATAATTAGGCCACAGGAACAGAACAGATATGCCCGATGTATTGTTATGATCATACCATATTATCAGGAGATTGACTGTAATTCAACCATATATGCCATCATGAATAGTCAGGAAATAGATTTTATATGATGATTTTTTTACCTTGGTGCGTAAAGTTTCCAGTGCTTTTTCCCTTCCAACTGTAAAACAAAGGCCTCTATATCGTCGTAATGTGGAGCAAATCCCTGTGTTCCCATCGGAGTTAAATATCTACAACAACATCCTAAGGTTGAAACCAGGCATACCAATCATAGTGCTGAGCTGGAAAGATTTACAACTAATTTATACAGGTCATAGTACTACCTGAGAATCTGCTTCTATCTGCTCTTCCAAATCCAACAAATGTCCTTGAAAGTCTGAACACTGGTAAGATCTCTAATAATTCAATCACTTATGAGTGAGTGAATAGGTTTCAACGTTGCTCTTAACATTTTTTTCAGCTATATCAGGAAGGGGAAGGGGAAGGGAAAGAAGGGGGGGGGGGTGTCGGGGGTACCTACTTGTATCATTGGGTACCCCCGCCCCTCCCCCTCACTTTTGGACCATCTTTCAACTCCATACACAAGTTTTGGGTTATACAGCAGTGTCAAGGCAATTGAAGCTCTTCTGTATAGCGAGATTAAATTAGTCCATATACAGAGATTTTGGTAAGGTCAGAATGCCAGTCAGAGATATCAGAATATATGATCCTGTGTTACTGGTTTCAATTCCGTGGCAAAAATATGCTGGATTTGGACCAGAGTGCATTTGTCTTCGTTTATAAACTTAATTTAGCGTACTACCTTCACAATTATGAACAATGGGCAAGTTTTTTCATCACTTCCTAGGCAGTCTGGCCCTACCATAGGTCACGTAAGACAGGTATTTGTCACTTCACATATCGAGAGTTCCACTCGCCATCTCAAAAACTCCAGTGTTAAGTAAAGATCTCATACCGGAGGACATCTCCAGCCAAAAACTTGTAAAGCAGCTCAATTTTGAACATTTTTTTTTCTCAACAATTACAGCTGATTATAGGCTGAACATGTTTTGGAACAGGCTTCTTTTGTTTTTTGAAGTAATTGAATTACAAGAGACCTTAACATGGGTGTTCAAAAATTTAGTATACATACATGTTAGCTCCAACACAGCAGCCAAAGTATTCCTGTAGTGAGGCCAGGAACTTCCAGACATTATGCGAGTAGGTTTGTGGATTAAGCAACCGCAACGAGCAGCCATTCTGAAATAGAACATGCCGATTACCGCATGCCATATCGGATTATACATGACCGAGCCACTCCATTTGGTACCCTATTTCTTCTAATTATTTAGACGGTAAAACTCAACTTCAGACATCTGCGGACAGAAATTCTGCTAACATTGGACAAATTTCACTGGCTATCATTTCAGTTCTTGGGATAAATAAGATATCCATGTCACAGTATTTAGCCTCAGTCGACATAAAGATGCTTTTTTTCTGCTTCTAAGTCTAAAAATGTTGTACCAAAAATTAGAAGAAATAGGGTATATCATGAATTCAGGTGAAATATTAAGTGCATAAATGAGCCGCTTAACTTGAAAACATTGTCTCATATGAAACGGACGAGTCTAGATTGGTTACCTCCCTTCCATCAGGTGGAATTTAGGGGAGGCAATGCGCATAAAGGAAATACTATTAAGCAAGATCAAACTTTTTGCAATTGATACATCACATCATCATATCCATTCAGTTGCAACAGATGGAAGTGCTATCCCATACAGCATGGGCATAGCTTTCGGAACATCAGAGTGTCATAGCGTGTTACATCTAAAATATCTCCCCCATTTTTTTTTTAGATACTTATGACTGCAAAATATCCACACATAGTTACTGCGGTAAAAAAAAAGAAATTTCCTGATTAAGTTACATGTAGCCTACATGGGATTTCTGAAAATTCTCCCCTAATCTTCATATATACAGATCAATTATTCTGCTGACCTGAAAATAGTCCCAGATGACAGGGGCATAAGCTCTCCCAGTTGGATTGTGCGTTTCACGCTTGCCATTCTCATATGTGGTTATATCAAGATTGACACCATATTTTACATCTTCCTAAAAGATGAAACAAATCAAAGACAATTCAATTGTGAAATTCAAGGGAGATAACAGGTAGTTCAAAAGTAGGGACAAGTTATTTCCCTTGACAAATGAAAAATAAAACAAAAGGTATTTCACATTATTCTGAGGTTTGGTGTTATCTACCATCACAGTATAGTCCATGTTCCCATGCCAATGAAGAGGGACAATGAGATGGACTCGCTTGCTCTGTGGCATACTCTTGTCACTTGGGTTTGATGTCGTGGAGACAGATAAAACTATTTTTATGGAGCCATATATAATTCATAAAATACCCAATTGCTCTGTGACAAACAGAACCCCTAAGTGGATACAGAGAGAGGGAATTAAATGTAACATCTCATTCAGCAATATTTCAGCTATATAGTGACCAAGTGGGTAAAATTGATGTTGACAGTAAAATCATACTCTCTCTGACAGACATACCTTTCTAAGAATGCGGTCCAGTTCTGCTGTACTGAACCAACCCTTGTTATAATCGGGAATGTGACGGCGAACTAACAGAGGCATACGCTCCCACAGCTCACTGTCAAGAAGATATACACATACATTTATAGAAGTCAGATATGCAAATGAATTAGGTGTAGAGCTGAAATGTATATGAAAGGGATTAGAAGCCATAATTATTGATGTTCAATACTATCAAATGCTGTAATGTACTCTCCATTATTCAAAGCAGGAAATGTTCATCATTTGCAACAACGATTTATGTCACCTTATAAAATTGAGTTCAGTTCTTTAGCATTGCACAAGAAATTAAGGAATTTAAGGACTTGAAATGGGCAAACTGAAATTTAAGTATAAATGTCAAGGATTTTTAGGATGACTTGGAAAACCGCATCCACCTTCGGTTTTGTTACAAAAACTATTCTGATTTTTAGCTGCTTTAGATGATTCATCAAGTGAACAGAAGTAAAATCAGGTTTCTAATATATCAAAACAAAAAGTTCAAATTACCATATCATCTTTTTAGACTGGTTTATGAACTGGCCATAATTTGACTACCCTATTTATTCCAATTATTCAGACAATAAAACTTAACTTCAGGCTACTGTGGAGAGAAATTCTGCAAACATTCCACAAATTTCACTCGCTGTTTTTGCAGTTTTTTTTGATAAATAACATATCCATTGCCACAGTATTTAGCCCGAGTTGACATAAACAGGGATTTTTTTCTGCTTCTAAGTCTAAAAATGCTGTTCTAAACATTGGCAGAAATAGGGTATGTAAAGTGCATGGCAGACAGAGTGAGGAGTTACACAAGATAATATTTGATACCACTGAACAGACATAGAATACCGACCCAAAGAACTTGTCTGTAGTGACTGGATGTATAATACACTCAAACAACTTCCTGGCCTCTTCACCACTGTCATACATACATGGAACGGTCTCGGCCTCCTCCACTTTCTCTGAAAGCTACAACAAGAAAGAGTAACAAGAGTTCAATTTAAACCAAGATACGCCCTCAAACATACTCCGCAGACAACAACATGGCTAAACCCTGAAAAGAGAAATGGGGAGAATAGCCTAGGAGATAAATGGATGATCATCAGACCAGCTGATCAATGATTTGATAGTAATAGGATCGTTCTATTATGAAATAAATGTTTCAGGAAATCGTACAGCAAATTACATCAATATAATTGGTTTTCATAGAATCAGGCTCCATCCTTATGGTGAAGAAATCATACACAAGTATCAAACATGACCTCATAAGTTGCATTCACGAAATAGGATATCAGATGGAAGTGTATTTTTTAACAATCATAATTTACAAGTTTCAAAAAATAATAACGTGTGGCGAATTTCAGAAGTATAGTTTTTTTTTGATGATGAAGGGGCCCAATGTCTGATAGGGTCGAAACGGTCTCATTCACCTCTTCACATGGCAACCATAATGTGTGGCAAATTTGGAAAGTATCCAGTAAAACCTCTCTGAGGAATTGCATTCATCAAAAAAAGGTAGCTGGTGGAAGTACTTTTTCAATGTTCAAAGGTCATAACTCTGGAGAAAACATCGGATTGAGTCAAATAGGTCATATGGATATCTTCACATGGTGACAATAATGTGTGGCAAATTTGGAAGGAATCCATAAACCTCTTTGCTGTATTGCATTCACAAGAATTTAGCTCATGGAAGTATTTTGCTGACAATCAAGGGGCATAACTCTGGAAGAAACATCAGATCGGGTCGAAAAGGTCACATGCATATCTTCACATGATGAAAATAATGTGTGGCAAATTTGGAAAGAATCCAGAAAAGCCGCTTTGACAACTTGCATTCACAAGAAATGGTACCTGATGAAAGTATTTTATTCGATGTTCAAAGAGCATAAATCTGGAGAAAACATTCGATCAGGTTGAAAAGGTCACATGGATATCTTCACAAAATTTGGAAAGAATGTAAAAAGTCTCTTCAACGAGTTGCCTTCACAACAAATGGTAGCTGATGGAAGTAGTTTTTTTTACCTTAAAGGGGCATAGCTCTGGAGGAAACATTGGATTGGTTCAAAAATATCATATGCGCATCTTCACGTGGTGATGTGTGGCAAATTTGGAAAGAATCCAGCAATAACTTTTTGCTGTGCTGCGCTAACGAGAAAAGTGGACGATGCCATACCATAATACGTCCCATCAAAATTGACTGGCGTAAAAAACAGCGTTCGAAATGGCGGCCTGCTATTGGCTAAAAGCAGGCCAAAATTTTGACAAAGCAGGCGATGTGGAAAATGACCTGCTAAGAAAAAAAATCTCGACCGAAAGTAGCAGGCCATAATTTTCCTGGCCATTCCTTACTTTCCTACCTATATATAATTTTGTTTCCGTTGCACACAACGTAAATTGAATTCTTCGTGGGCGATATCATCGTACAAATACTCCACTAAAAAAATAAAATCTGCAGAACAAGGCAGCGGTCGAAAGCGGTGAATTTTTCCCGTGACTAGTTGCACAAAAATCTATCTGTCGCATGCGGAAAGTAGGATTTCATCCAGCAAAAACGATAAAATGCGATAAATTTTCGTAAATACCTTTTAGGAGTCTAGATCTATCTGAAGCAACGGACAATCCAAGAAATAATCCATTGAAAATTTATTCCAAGCCGATCTTTGGCCATTGTTGTTGGATTTCTCTGTCAACATTTCCCGCGCCAATTTCACTTCCGGTTGCTGCGCGTCAATTCATGCGCGGTGGTCCGGTGCATGCAAAAGTCGGACCTGTTACGAAACGGATTCGGACTATCTGTTGGTTTTTTTTCCAGTTGGTACGGTACTGATGGTAAATAATATTGTTGGCCTCTTTTCCTGGGCTTCTATTCACAAGCTGAAGTTTTTCTAAGCAGACATTTCAGTTAATTGATAATTCCAACGGGACTCTGGTGGCTGATTCTAATTTATTGCAATCAGCAATTTACAAGGGGAGACTTTTGATAAATATAAGTATATATAGTCCACATGATTCAGTCAACAAGGCTTTTGCAGTTCTAATTGCAGAAATTAGGGGAAATAGTTGTCTTTGACATATCAAAGTTGACATCAACTTTCCATTGGTGCTCAGTTTTAAAGAACATGTGTGCCAAATAAAAAAATTAATAATAATAAATATAAAAAACGCCCACCTCATTTTTAGTTGGACAGTCAGCGAAGTTTTAGTGGAGACAGTAATACCACATACATAAAACTTCTTTTTTATTGCAATGTCTTAAAGCAGTCAAATAATTAATAATTACAGAATTCAGCATCATCATAATTTCCTCCCAAGGTCATGAGAAGCTAAAGATTAATTAACAGAGGCCTTATTGGTGGATTTGCACATGTAGAAAAAAAATAGCTGTCCAACTTCATAAATAGCAGGTGATGTTAGATTTGACCTGCGATTTTTTTTTCGATGGAAAAAAATAGCAGGTCATCACAAATTTCCTAATTCGGACCCTGAAAAACATAGACAAATTAAGAGTTATGAACACTGGTGGAGCAAACAGAATTTTTTGGTCTCAATATAATGCTTCTAACAGAGACAGCTTACACGTACGAGTCACAAGACAAAGAAGAACAACAATCTGTCTCAGCACAACAAAGAATGGGGACAGGAGGTTTAACATGAACAATAGAAACTTACATGAGAGAAAAAACTCTCAACTTCAAACAGAATTGTTTGTTGTAGATTTAAGACAGGTATATACAGGTACAAAAAAAATAAGCATTCACAAAGAAGTTTGAAAACTAGTGCAGAAGGTCTTAATTTAACTATTCTACCACACTTGGTTGAATTATTGTTGGTTTTATGCATTAAATGTTAACCATTTATCTAAAAAATTAACCATTTATCTAAAAAAAAGCCTGAAGATTTTCATCCCAGTATATGTGATGCTTCCAAATTCAAATACAATCCACCTTTCGCCTCTTCTTCTGAACCACTTCATCTATTGTAGGTTCTACACTCCGCCTTTTCCTTTGTTTCAAACTTCCTCGATATTTCTCCTGGGCCTTCTTTATGGAGGCGTGCTTTGATAGGGGGCCATTCTCCTTGTCCAGCTTAAGTTTCAGTGGATTGACCTCTCGCTGATTGATTCGGGGGCTTGTCCGATTCTTCCGTTTGGGGGACAAGTTAGATTCTGAGGCTGCCTTGCCTTGAGAAAATACATACAACAAATGGAAGATCAGCAGAAAGCTTAATAAAGATAGTTTTTAATTTAAAGATTTAATATTTTTAAGGACAAATATAATTGTTTAAGATTCGATCTTGCACCTGTTTTCAAATACATAGACCTATCTGTATTTGAAGGATAATAGTGTGTCATCGGTGAAAATTTTGATCACGTGTTGCCCCCCCCCTCCCCCAATATAGTTCCCTTCCCCATCCACCTGAAATTTTACTCGTATCTCAGAAATCATCCGCAGTGCCTATAAAAAAATTGAAAATCTGCCCATCAGAGGAAAATCTTGGCCGTTTCCAGCCTAACATAATGTATCTGGCTGACAGTCGGGTCAACATAGATAAATACAAAAATATTGATTTGTTAGGACATTATCAGCTTGTTTTCACCATCATTTAAAAGGAGTTGTTGAAAATTGAGCAAATAGCTACATCACGAGAGTGCCTGGGTAGTGCCCAGAGTTCTCTCCCGTGATGTTTTTGAAACTGAACACCCCCCCCCCCCAACAAATTAAAAAAAAGCACCCTACACATTCTCACAAAACTATGGAGTGACTGATTTCTTCTAAGTCTAATAGAATGTGTTGTTTATTAGTCCCTACGACACGGATAACGTTTCTTCGAAATGTGAAATAGAACTTCGGATAATTTATCACCGACATTATGGCATGATAATACGAGAGCAATACATCCATCATTGTGATGTCATGACATCATTGACATGTTGTCTGGGTTTGTCATCAATATAATTGCCTCTCTAACTCTATAATTTTTGTCAAAACAAAGAGATAACGTCAATGGATGTGTGTAATATTATCCATCTGTAGTTTGTGCATGGTCACTCTTATGAACATACCTGATAAAATTGGACTTTCAGCTATGGCTGCATCAGGCAAAAAAGATGGTCGCTCTTTGCGTCCCATTCTGGGACCCCGCATACTGCCACCTTTCAACTTCTTCTGTAGAAATAATTAGGAAGGAGAAAGTGAAAAAAAACCCCAACAATCAAATCGGCGACAGAGAAAAGATACAGGATTTACCTTGATAACAGATCTGTTCAGCAGTTGAGAAAATTGGTACATTCAACACTTAGGTACTGTAACTCTTGTAATTAACTCAAATGCAATGGCGCTTGTGTATCTGAATTAAGGATGTGGAACAAATATATTCGTGATTTTATATTTTATCTCTTATCATGCTGGGAACAAGAGGGCATAAGCCACAAATGGGTTGGTCAACTGAACTACCCTCTCCCCCGCAAACCACCCCCTCTTTATGTTATTCAATAGGCTTATTTCCGCCACCAGATGTCTCTGTGAGTCGCGCATGCCCACATCTTTGGGTGAAAAACAAATGCTGAGGCACAACGTCATAAAGCCATTGGTAGGACGTGGCTCTTCGTTTCGTGACGTGTCGGTTTGGTTACGTTGCCTTGGAGGGCAGCTTGGCAGCATCACAAGTAAAAGTGCCATGCAATGTTACTCTATGTGTTGAAAATCATACACATTTTTGATATCATACATTCCACCTATGCTCTGCCATAAATTTCACACTATGTATTGTGGTTTTGCTCTTCTGTCGACAAGAGGCCAAGCTGAATGAGCATCATTTTCCACCTAGTGGCTCAGCGATCATGCATTAAATGCATTCTGTATATATATGCAAGTGGTTTATATGTGCAAGAAGGGAGAGAACTCTACCAAGCAGCCTTGCCACATTCGTGTGCCAGTGTATCTTGTCTGAATGTTACTTTTCATACGTACACACTGGCTCCCTCAAACTTTCTTCATAATGGTATTACATTCTAGCTTCACTATAAAGTGCCTCATTATAGCACTAATTTTGATTGAGGCGGGTGCTATAATGTCCCCAAAATTAATATAAGTATATAATTTCATGTTTTTGATTCCCTAATAACAGTGTTATAGAGAGGTTACACTGTATATCTGTTACTGGTAAGTAGTGACTCCATCTATGGATACAATTTCTATGAGACAAGTTGGAGAAATGCCATTTTAGTGCATTTAGAGAAATCCTTTTTGGAGTTTTTTCTATTGTGAAAACTCATGGCACATTTCACTGAAGGAAAGGATGGACACTTGAGGTGTATTTATTTATTGTCTATTCGTCCTATATTTTTGTTATTTGCTGAGCATGACTGTGTACAATAATAGTGTTTCACCTCAAGTTGGCTCACTACAGTAATCCTTCTAATAATTCAATCCCCTTATCAAAATTGAATCACCTCCACTTTTGGTGGTTCTAATAAATTTGATCACCATATTATAAGATCATTGAAATAACAAAGAAATAATGGATTATATGCAGGATTTTGAACCCTTTTTGGTCAACTTCCTGTTCTAATAAAATTTGACCACTCTCTGATTTTACATGTATAGTTGGAAATTTCACTTCCTGGGAATGAGGTACCTTCCTGGGAATGAGGTATTCATATCATACGGTACTTCTTAATGAAGTTGCCCAGCAGACCACTGTAAAATGCTAGCCTGGGAGTCAGGGGACGGACTAACAAGGTAAGATCGAGTATTATCGTATCCGTTGGAAGCTCACCAGGAATTTTCTTGCCTCTTTCTGTTTCTGGTCCTCAGAGAGATTCACAACGGGTTCACTCGAGGACTTTTTCAGGGCGGATAATTGAACATCTTTCTCATTATTCACCTGGAATTTCTCCTAAATAAAAATCCAAACCACTTATCTTAAGTTAAAATATTGATGCAGAGATGAGAGAATATCCAAATTCATATCTTACCCCCGTCATCATTGGAAAATTTAGCTGGGCCAACATTTTTCAAAGTTTTTCACAACACAACCAAGCCATGCCAACCCATTTTCATTTCATCAAGCCGATTTCTATGTTCCCACTACGAACTTAATTGCCTTGATATATCCGACCATCTTCAGTATTCAAAATCCAAGGTGTGAATTTCACCTACGAACAAGAGATGGACCAATCAGAACCTACCTGCTGATTGAGTGTAGTGTGACGTCCAAGTTGCCACATGAACTGGTACAATAAAAGCGTACCTGAGATACAACACATATCATGATTCGTTAGATTCTTGGTATCACTATACTGTGAAGTCATGTGGCTCTGTCAGTATGTCGGCACCTCTTCCCACTTCCCTTGTATGTGTTGTAATTTTTACCTGTATATGCCAAGATTCTGCTGGTGGACGTTTCGTCTCCGAGGCCCGCCCCCTGTACAGACATTTTGGTCTCTGATATATGTTGGCATTTGTGGGAAGTTGATGCTGGGTCGATATCGCGCCTTACAGACTAGTATTTTGTGTTACATGTAAATGCCGTCATTTTCATCTGACGACGATACAGCTCGTCAATACCCAGTGTACGATTTGTCACAGCGATACAGCTCACCAATTACCAATATACGAGTTGTCAGAACATTTCCATCACAGCTCTCTAGATTTGTATCTAATACGGCTTATGCCGGTGTCGTGTGGTCATGTCATCCAAGTTGCCACATGAACAGGTACAATAAAAGCATACCGGAGATACAACACATGACACGAATCGTTAGATTCTTGGTATGTGCTTTAGAATAGGTTAACCAGAAGACTACTGTGAAGTCATGTGGCTCTGGCAGTAATGTCGGCACCTCTTCCCACTTCACTTATATGTGTTGTAATCCTCAAGTAGCGAAGTCATTCCATTCCAAATCCAAATGGATTGGTGGTTGTGTTGGCCCAATGTATAGGTCAG
This sequence comes from Hanleya hanleyi, assembly GCA_036873755.1. Taxonomy (NCBI): domain Eukaryota; kingdom Metazoa; phylum Mollusca; class Polyplacophora; order Lepidopleurida; family Hanleyidae; genus Hanleya; species Hanleya hanleyi. The sequence goes on along the minus strand of JAVTVY010052140.1, from coordinate 12,456 downwards.
CCAATCAATAACGCTCTAGATTCTATGACACATCTCGAAATTCAAATGGTTGCGAGGTCAGTGAAGTTCTTTGAACATTGAAGGGGACCTGATATACTTCCAAAGTTTGAAGAGGGAAAATAGAAACTGGATTGGAGTAATGAAGATATGCCAATCAGACTCGCCAGAAAATAAACCGCATAATGTGTTAGCTCTGACCCAGAATACTATTCAGGGATCGTCAGTATCCCATATTCCAAATGTAGCATAGCAAACCCCTCCGTACCACTCATAGCCTTCCCTATCCTAAACTTGGGAACTTCCATCATTCTACAATCCCAGGCACTGGTCATGGAGCATGCTATGCAAACCCAATCCCTCGACCGACCTTGAATGCTAACATCGGAAGATGATACTGTAGATATTTCTCCCCTTGTATCATCACAGGTTTGATCAGGGAATATCATGGTGATACCATTAATTAATTGTACGCCTATTAGAATGCATACTACAATGGCCAGATCGTCATGTTTGAGACAGATAAAACCAAATACTTCAGATATTTTATACACTTCACATTAAAGTTTACCCTTCTTCCCTTGAAGACAGCAAAGGCTGATATTTTTTTGGCAGACTTCATCATTGCATGGACTGGATATAGGAGTCCTGTTGAAAGCTATGTCAATAAACACACATCTGAAATAGAAACGTGATCATGATGTAGGTTCTTAATTAATTGACAAGCTTAATCATTATCACCATACAGGCATGAAATAAACACAAAAGTACATGTAGTCTCGTGTTGGTCAAATCTGCGAGAGTTGTTGAGAACTCTTCTAGATTTAGTTTTGCTTTAGTGATGCGTCCTGCGAGAGTGATCACCCTCTCCAATAGCACTCTGCATTGCATTTCCAGTTTTGACACATGTGCATTACACAAACATGGCATGGATTGAAAATCGAGGAGACCGAAAAAATTGTTGATAAAATGTTTCCGTTCTTGTGCTTTGCACAAGGCATATAAACACCCTAGTTCAACAAGCTGAACCCTACTGACACTTAATTTTGTGATATTGATTATGTAGGGTTCAGCCATTGAATCGAAATTTCCTATCGCAAAATTTTCGCCTCCCGACCTAGGTAACTGCGGGTGGATTTGCGCTCATAAAAATCGATAATACCTACCGCTTTGTGCTCGTTTGGATAGAATACGTATTTGCCTACTTCCCTGGCCATTTATTTTCTCTGTCCAGCTCCTTTCATTTCCATAAAGGGCGAAAGAAAAAAAATATCATCGCGGACGATCTTCCAAAAACGAAATCCGCCGCCATTTTGAAATGTCACTATGGTGGCACGAGACTAATTTGTAAATTCGGGATTGTAGACAGGAAGGTCGGAAATGGCTCATTCATAAGGCTGTCACATTATCTGCATTTAAATGTAAAATTGTAACTATCGATATCAAGCATAATGGAAGGCACATACTGAGAAAGGTAATTCATGAGATTTTTCATCTCCCTAAGCGACTGGGTCGACTGAGCGGATTCAGTTTTTCCGACTCTTGTAATCCTGAATTTAGAATAACCTCACGTGAGGGAATCAGGGTCACATGACAGTGTTCGAAAATGGCGGCGGATTTCGTGTTTGGAAGATCGTCCGCGATAATATTTTTTTCTTTTGTCGTTTATGGAAATGAAAGGAGCTGGACAGAGAAAATAAATGGCCAGGGAAGTAGGCAAATACGTATTCTATCCAAACGAGCACAAAGCGGTAGGCATTATCGATTTTCATGAGCGCAAATCCACCCGCTGTTACCTAGATCGGGAGGCGAAAATTTTGCGATAGGAAATTTCTATTAAACGGCTGAATCCTACATAATCAATATCACAAAATTAAATGTCAGTAGGGTTCAGCTTGTTGAACTAATAAACACCCCAATGACACCATTCACACACATTTAGGTGATCATAGAACGGAAAGGACATACTCAGGGGAGTATTAGAGGTTTGGAAGTAAGTATTTAAGTAACTGAACATCTGTGAAATTATTGTTCAAACAGGTGACCAGAACAACTTATTAAAATTCACAGTAAAACTTTTTTGTATTTTAGTTGTGTTGGTCAATATTGAGATCGTTCTGTTAGGAGTAATTTTCAGCTAACTGTGATGCCTTAATTTCAAATATTGATTTTTTTTAGGTGACAACAATCCCTTCACAACATCTCACAAATGGATATTAGGATAAATGTGTTGTTGTTGTTGTTGTTTACGGCAAAAGTGGTGTCGATCATCAACACGACGCAGATCACTGGCACTCAGTGCAGAAGGTTCAGTGGTTTCTTATTTGATTGTATTTGCAACACCATTGACATTGTAAGTTCTGAATGTTCTGAATACAAACATGCAAGTACCAATAATTTTAGTGTGTTACCGCCAATTTTACAAAATTTCGCCAAGCTGTGAGTCACACGTGCTTCAAATCTGACGGTAAGCGGAAGCTAGGCCAAGAGCGCCGTCTGGGATATCGAGCATTGCCGAGTTCTCTCCCCGCCAACAACTATCACCCTCGTGATTCACACAGCACTCTGAGGGCAAGCAACGTACTCTCGTGGACCAATCTGAATGAGAATTCTGTAAAATGCTGGAAAATACCTCATCAATATCGAAGCAGCGGGATATGTTTTTCCGGTGACATAATCTGTGTTCCCTGGGAAATAGAATTAAGATTCCACGAAAGGAATCAAACATTCAATCAGATTTTACCAATCCCTCCTCGCAGCTAGAATATTCAGAATATTCGTTCTCCAATAATTTCTATACACGTTCCCGGTACATCGAGATTTCCTATCAACATTGTGAAGTAGTTGTTGTTGCGATAAAACAATTAACAAGTTTCATGTTAAATAATTACACAAGAACATATGATACAACGTCTTGCTGAGCTGTGTCATGCTGAGCCCATTCCGCTCTCTTTACAAGCGAACGTTGCTGATTGGACGATAGTAGACTGGACCCAGCCCCTGTTTCATTATGTATTTAAAGGGGAAACAAAAGGAAGTAACTCTGCCTATTAAGAAATGCTTGAAGAAATGCTTGAAACAGGGACTGGACGGAACGTCACAAGGGAGATAACTTTGCAAGAAAAAATGCACAATGTACTGTGCATTTTTTGTCACCAATGAACACTTCGTATTCTGAACCCGCTCCCAACTCAAAGGATTTGATTGGTCTGTTCATATACGCACGCTGGAAGCAATGCGTTCATGTGACGTCAACAATGAGAATGACGTTAGCTACCATGACCTCAACAATGGGAATGACGTTACTGCCGAGATTTCACAGTATGGCGTTAGAATGAATTTGATACAAATGTTACGACCGAGGGTAAAAACATGTCAATCGTCCAGACTAACCACGCCTCTAGATGGAATCTTTACACGATACAACCCATCAAATCGTCCAGTCTCTAAGTAGTATACAAAGGGTCAATTGAGCCACATTGACCTCAGAAATTTGCATATGACCTTTGTGACGTCACGCGTCAGCCAATCAGAAGCGAGTATTGTGTGGTCACGGGGTGTGTGGGTGGTGATGAGGATGTATTCATCCGCGGCATGTGGTTAGTGGTGGATGCAGGTGCTACGGCCGCTGGTGGTGGATGGTGGGTGGCGGGTGCAAGATGGCCGCTGTGGTGGATGGTGGGGTGGCGTGGGTGCAAGATGGCCGCTGTGGTGGATGGTGGGTGGCGGGTGCAAGATGGTCGCCAGATGGTGGGTGGCGGGTGCAAGATGGCCGCTGTGGTGATGGTGGGTGGCGGGTGCAAGATGGTGCAAGATGGCCGCTGTGGTGGCGAAAGTAGCGGATGAAGAGCGGCTTCGCCGGTGGATGGTGGGTGGCGGTGCAAGATGGCCGCTGTGGTGGATGGTGGATGGGTGATGGGTGCAAGATGGCCGCTGTGGTGGATGGTGGATGGGTGGTGGGTGCAAGATGGCGGATTGTAGAAAAACGTATAAAAGGAGTCGATTTTTAGGGTAGGGGTGTATTCATTGCACTATCTTGCGGAGCACTCTGACTTACCTGACCTGTCTGCCTGCCTGCTTGCTTCACCTTTAGCCAGTCATCCAGCCTGCTTGCCTATCCGCTTGTATGAGACGAAAAGCATGAGACGTGGAGAAGATTTTCCCTGGGACCCAGCAGCACCTCCGGTTGAAGTCTTGCCTGAAGATGAGCGTGTCAGGGACATTTATCAACGTCACTGGGCTACCATACGCCATTGTTTTCACCGTGACCGTCGTCTATTGGACTTGTATAACTTTCGGCTGCAGGACCTCACGTATCTGTCTACCTATGCCGAGAACATTTTCACAGATCAGGTGACGGCGTTCAAGTTGAATATGACATTCGGGTACATTTTACGGCACAAGGCGACGGATCAGGTGCGGTATTATTATCCCAGCAATAATACCTATAGATGTGTTTGATCAGCCGTTCACGGTGACGGATGCGATTTCTCTGGAGCCACTCATCGACCAATTGACTACGTTGGATCCATTGGAATGGGCCCGGTTGCAACGCCCCAATACCCAATGGCTTGTGGAAATGGTGACTAACGTCACATTTTTCGTCACCAAAATGAGAGATCATCCTATCGGTGCTCCTGTACTACTACCCCCGTGGTTGCTTCATCGACACGGCCTGTATGCATTAACGCGTGGGGCACATGGACCCTACAATGACCGGAAATGTCTGTTTCGGTGTTTGGCCGTGCATCTGGACGAGTGTGACCCCCAGGCTTGTGACAGAGTGGCCAATGACTATTGGGAACAGTATTTACAGCAGCAAGACTTGGATAAGCGGCACTTCCGTGGAGTGCCGTTCAAGAATTTGGATGACGTGGAAACACTGTTCAACATCAATATCTTTGTATACCGATTACGATGCGAGGAGGAGGATACATTTGTGGCTGAATTGGTTCGTCGTTCAACAGAACGGTATGCTGCTACGATGAAAGTCAATGTGTTCGACGACAATGGCGTGAGTCATTTTTCGCTGATCTCCAATATGAGCCAGTACGCTCAGTCTTTCAGTTGTGCCCAATGCCATCGCGTGTTTAAAAAGTCTTACCACTTACATCGCCACGAGAAAATCTGTGACAACAGTGTCAAGCGAGTATATCCGGGTGGAGTGTATCATAATGCGCCTACTATTTTCCAGGAACTGGCCGATGAGGGTGTGATCATACCGGAGGTGGATCGTTATTTTCCCTACCGGGCGTGTTACGATTTTGAGGCCCTGTTGGAGCCCATGGACATGTTTTCAGCGAAAACGCAGTGGACGCAGCGCCATATTCCTCTGAGTGTCAGTATTTCCAGCAACGTACCTGGCTATGACGCTGCTCCGGTGTGTTTCGTGTCCACGGGGGAATCCCATGAGTTGATCACCCGCATGATGGAGTATTTAGAGCAAGTCAGTGCGGCTAGTACAGAACTATTGGTGTCCAAGTTCCAGCACGTACTGGACCAGCTGGACGATCGTATTCCTATACCGGGTGTAGCGTTTAGTGACGATGAAGAGTCCGAGTCCGAGTCGGAGCCCGAGCCCTGCAGTCGCAGCCCCTGCAGTCGCAGGATGTGCCTTTACCGAAACCGTATGCGGAGAAATTGAAAGTGCGCTTCCTACAATATCTAGGTCAGTTACCGGTGCTAGGTTTCAATTCGGGACGTTATGATTTGAACATGGTGAAAGAATTTCTTTACCCCTACTTGGCCCAGTCGAATACCCTCAAGTCCGTGATCAAGAAGATCAATAATCATATGGCCCTCACTACCACATCACTGCATTTCCTGGATGTACGGAACTATTTAGCTCCTAATTGTAGCTATGATCAGTGGGTCAAGGCCTATAACTGTGCACAAACCAAAGGGAGGTTCCCTTACACGTATATATCATCGCTCGACCGTTTGCAGGAAACACAGTTGCCACCCCGGCACGCCTTCTTTGATGATTTGAAGCAAGTGGAATGTCCGGAAGACACGTACCGGGAACTACAGCAGGTATGGAACGATGAACATATGCAGACCTTGCGAGATTTCCTGATATGGTATAATAACCTAGATGTGGTTCCTTTCCTCGAAGCGGCCGAGAAAATGGTGCAACTCTTTCGTCGCCAAATGCACGTCGACATCTTCAAGGAGTGCTTGAGTTTACCGGGTCTGGCGCTTCGCCATCTTTTTCAAGAGTGTGCTACGTACTTCTCGCTGATACAGCAAAAGATGCAGACATGCATGATTGTCTAAAGCAGAACATTGTGGGCGGCCCGAGTCTTATTTTTCACCGTTATCACGAGAAGGACGTCACTACTCTCCCCAGTGGAAAACCCTGTGCTAAGATCATCGGTTTCGATGCGAATGCCTTGTACCTGTGGTCGCTGGCCCAACCTATGCCCAGTGGCCATTATACACGTTGGTTGGCGGAAGATCGGCATTTTACACCGCAACGTACACCCTACAAGCATCTAGCTGATCAGTGGTTGGATTGGGAAGCCTATCGACGGGCGATTTATATACGACACCAGACCAACGCCACAGAGAAGCGCATAGGAGATCGTCGACTTCCCGTCGATGGGTTTGCCCTGGTGGGTAGCACACCCACCGTATTCCAATTTTACGGTTGCTATTGGCACGGCCACGAATGCCATTTCAGCGCTGGACGCTTCAACGAGCGACGTGGAAAAACACCGCAAGAATTACGGGAAGAAGTGGTGGCGAACGGTGATTATGTGAAAGAGAGAGGATACCATCTGATTGAAATGTGGGAGTGTGAATTTCACACGATGTGCCAGGCCCTACCCCATTTACGACGTTTCCTAAAAGAGCGTGAGTACCCCTTGAGTCGTCGGCGACTTCTGAGTCTGCTTGGACGCCATTCGTTCGGGGGACCTCTACGGCTTTGTCGAATGTGATTTGCATGTTCCCGACACTCTCAAGCCTCTCTTCGCCCAGTGCCCTCCCATCTTTAAGAACACGCTGGTGGGTCGGGCTGATATTGGGGACACCATGAGGACCTGTGCGGAGCAACACGAGTGTTTGCCTCAACCTCGACGGATGTTGATTGGTAGTATGTGGGCCGAGAAAATCTTGCTGGGCACGCCCTTACTGCAGTGGTACATGAACCACGGTTTGGAAATTACCCAAATATATCAAGTGATACAGTACGTACCCGACGCTTGTTTTGCGGAGAATGTCGACATCGTGACGTCGGCCCGTCGTCAAGGTGATGAATACCCGAGTGAGGCCATCATCGGTGAATGTTGGAAGCTCACTGGCAATGGTTATTACGGAAAAACGGTAACGAACCAGGATAAGCACGTCAACGTGAACATTTGTACTACTGCCCAAGCCCGCAAAAAAGTGAATTCTCCTCTGTTTCGGTCCGTGGAGGTCAGCCAAGAAGACTATCCGTTACAATCTACCCCTGCAGATTGGATGTATGGTATATCAGGTGGCCAAGCTGAGGATGCTGCAGTTTCTCTATGATTTTATGGGTGTGTATTTTAATCCATCAGACTGGCAACTCATGGAAATGGATACCGACTCGGCCTACATGGCCGTCTCTAATGCGGATTGGGAGTCCCTGGTGAAACCGGAGTTACGTACCCAGTATGAAGCGGAACACGACCAGTGGCTACCTCGACGTGACCATTACCAGTACGATAAGCGTACGCCGGGCCTGTTCAAGCTGGAGTGGAGTGGGGATGCTATGATTGGTCTCTCCTCCAAGACGTATTACTGTTACGGAGGAGACGGAGGAGGAGGAGGAGGACAGGAAAATAAGTTTAGCTGCAAAGGGGTGAGCCGGCGCGATCCCAACATCGACAAAGCCTTGTACTTGAACGTGCTGCAAAGCCAGGCCAGTGCGAGTGGTACTAACCGAGGATTTCGAGTGGTGGATCACCAGATGCGGACGTACATTCAGCAACGAGACGCCTTTACTTTCTTTTACCCGAAACGGAAAGTGTTGGCCGACGGTGTGAGCACCACTTACTTGGATTTGTGAACAATGTCGAACTATAACTGTTGATACACAAATGTAAAAGTCAGGATGGCCGAGTGGTCTAAGGCGCCGGTATTAAGTGCTGGTCGGCGAATGCTGTCGTAGGTTCGAATCCTACTCCTGACAGAATTTTTTTGTACCTTAACCCCTACTATTTGTACCCTGTATTCTATTTGTATATAGTCTAATCCTTTCTTGTTGACTTAAATAAAAAAAAAAGTCAAAACCCATCATTTTTTGTGTTTTTTCATCTTTTATTCAACATCAATGAACGTCAGAACAACAACGTCATAACAATAACGTGATAATAATAAACAAGTGGCCTGCGCGCGCGCAGTACATTTTTAAGTTAACCAGAGAAATGGAGCATGCACATTAAAACGAGAGGCCGTCCAGTCATAGACGAGGACATCACGGTCTTGGGCTTGACAATAATCATCAAACATGTGTACGATGGTGGGCATAGAATGTCCTCTACTCCGATGAGTGAGATAAAACACACAGTACTGTCCGCACACACTACTCAAGGGTCCTTGTAATCTTTGAGTATTCCAACGCCACTCTGTAGTAGAGACGTCCATGAATTTCACCAAATCGGCATGGAGGGGTGCAAGTCCGTAGGAATCAAAGTATTCGCCTTGGCCTTGGGTGTCCACGCACACAGCTATCCAATGTTCACCGGGTCGACTCCTCGTGTCTGTATTCAGGATGTAGGCTGCTGGGGTGGTGGAGTGGGTGGGAAACACATTGCGTGGAAACACACCTCGAAAGGGTATCTTCGGATCACGCTGGAGTATGCCCATCAGCTGCTCTGTATCCATGATGATGATGACTCTTAGCTGGCGTAGTCACACAGCACGTTTCTTTGCTGATCCACGCTGATGACGTTATCAAACTCGGCGTAGCAAATCACGTTAATGGTGTGGTCTAGAGGGGTGGCGAAACGCAGTTCCAACCGTAGGTTTCCTTTCTTCAGCAAAGCCAGTTGATGATCGTGTTCCAAGGTGGGGGTGAGGTCAAAGGCGAACAATGTGTACCCACGGCTAAAGTCGTCTCGAGTGATGGTATTGTCTTCGTCCTGGTTGTTTTGTCCTGTGGCTGTAAACAGGTTCAGGTAGGTCCGCACATAGTTTTTGTTAGCAAAGTCCGGTTGTAATGGACGGGCTGGAATTTGATGGCCGGCCACGTGCAGTGCCACAAAGTTGATGTTGAAATGTTGAAAGTTGAACGGATTCTCAGCCCAATTTCCATTGAAAGTGGTGTTGGTCACACACGCCAGGGTAAGACGTTTAGGCAGATCCCCTAGAAATAAATTTTCACGGTTGGCCATCATCGTACCTGCTGGCACAGAGAACACCTTGGTCTGTACGCGTCGGATGGGGTACAGGGCTGGTTTTTTCGATAAGGCTTCCATGTGACTCAGCAACACGCCCTGTTGCAAATCTACCGTACGACAAACAGGGCTGCATCTTCAATGACGATGTTGTAATTGACACCCCCGACTCCACCGCCCATTAAGGCGAACGCGGGTAAGGAACGGATCAACTTGATCTTGATGGATACACCGTTCATCATGTAGCGGTCTTGCAGGAACAGATCGGCGTGCAGTCGTCCCATCATCTCGATGGACTTGCTTTGGGCTGCCATTCTTTTGCGTACGACGAACCCATTATTGCCACCGAGTATGCTGTCCATGATTCCGGGTGTATCCTTGAAGTACAGCTGAGCTTGTAAGTGTGATTTTTTGGCATCACTGCCGTACGACAACAGCGTCTCCATGTAGGCTCGGTACGGGTACGTATTGATGGACGTACTGATGAGTTTATCGTTCAGACCTATATCCACCTGTTGGAACAAGGAGTGCAGCCAAAGATTCACCGGGCCTACTACCGCATCGTCCGCTATGGGCGTCCCGTCGGTGTCCATTATTTTGGCTTTCACGTACAAGTAGGTGTGGGCTAAATCCAGGTAGGCCGTATCTTTGTTTTCAATGGTAAATTCCACGGGCCCTGCCCCGTCAGGCTAGCCAGGGGTCGATGTTCTACCCAACGTCCTTCGGCTACACTGGTTTGGGTGGGTGGAATAGTCCACAAATCCAATTCACTGTTGGTAGACGGACACGACTCGGAGTGAATGAATGCCATTATGCGAAGATGTCTCTCCTACTACTACTACTACTCCTCTTCTTCTTCTTATTCTTCTGGGGCTTAGTCCTCCTCTGGGGTGTGCGTCGTCGGTGTGTTGGACGTCGAATGACTCTTCGCTGTGTCGGAGTTTGTCTTTTAAGGGCTTTGACGCCGCCCGCTTCTTTAGCCCGTCGTTTGAAGGCTTGTCGGGGTGCTGTGCCTTCCATCACATCACCGGCCACGCGCAATCCACTGCGTACCGCTTGTTTCCCCACCGCTTTGACACCCCGTGTCACCAAGGGTAAAAACGTTTTCACAATGCTGCCCAGTATGTTTCCCAATCCGTGACCTCGTTGCATGCGTGCACCGCTAAACATGGGCAAGCCTCCGCCCGTTTGTTTCTTGTAGTAGTCGGCATAGCTGGGCGTATGGCACTGGTAAGGCACGTACATTATACGAAGTGAGGAGAGCGGACTTGTCGGAAATGAAGTGTCAGCACCACTTTTCCTCGTTCGAATGCGATCGGACGTCCCGTGTCATCTCTTATATCTACCGTGATCGTGTTGATATCGGTATGTCGTACGGGCAGGTACATTATATGGTTGAAACTCTGGTTGACTTGATCGCCATACGTCTTGCTAATGGGCACCACCCGTAAGAGAGGTGTGTTCACATCACCCACAATATGGCTGTCCACTGCGTCCGAGTAGACGTACGGTCCGTACATACCTACTTTCATATCCATCAACAGGGTACCGTTGTCAATGGTGGGACCCGTGTAGACGCTGTTAGGCAGCCGTAACATTTGCTGTAGTGTAGGACTGAGTTTCACAGCCACGTTAGGGCTCAGCATGATAGAGCTCTTGTCGTTGTGTACGTTGACATCGAAGAACACGTTTTTCTTGAAGCGAAAGGCTATCAGGCGTGTTGCACTATCCGTGCCCTCCTTTAGAGCCTTGTACTCCAACAAGGCCATCAGACCCTGACTGAACTTCTGGGGCGTATCGTATTGGCCTTCGGGGAGAGTCAGTCTGTAGATTTTACCTTGGTAGGTCACTTCGTACCATACTTCTTGGTCTTGTACGTTGTACCATGGGTAAGGGTATTGAATATCCACCAGTCCACATTCCCATCGTCCAGGTAAATGTAACGGTTGGGGTAATTGAGTGACATACTTGGTCAAGGTGTTGTCAGGAAACACTTCGAGTGAACTATTACTGGGCAACGTCAGGTAAAACATGACGACTGAGTTGTTCTGGCTTCTGCACCGGGTTTTTATAGGAGTTATTAGTAGGGGTCCCAGTAAGGGCCCCCCCAGGCCTTGGGCGCCTTACCTCGGCGTTGTGATCGTCGCGTTGACTTAGATCGGCTACGTCCCCGTCGTGGTTGTGGTATTTTGGACGGCGGCGGCGGTGGTGACATGGAGTCCCAAGAAGAGGAGGGTGGAGGTTGGTGTCGGGTCGGTTGCTGCATAAAGGCCCAACGGTTAGGATTCCCTACCAATTCTTGAGGGGTGTGTATGTCTTTTAATCCCTGAGCAAAGACTTCCCAGCCCGGTGGATTAGAGTGTTTGCGAGAACGTACCATATCGTTGATCAAATCGGTCATATGAGACCCCGGCACCACTTTGTTTCGAATCAGCAGTTTTCCTTCAGCGTTCCAACTCATACCGGAATACTGTTTCACCCGGTCCAACAATAAACGGGCCTTGGTCTTGAAGGCTTTAGGCACACTGGTCAACACTTCCTCTTCCAGCTCAGGTGAAGGTGGTGACGGGGATGTCAGTGTGGGCGTTGTGGTGGTGGGTAGTGGTGGTGGTGTACTACTAGTACTCCCTCTATATTGATCCATAAACGTCTGGTACCGGTTCAGCGTATGATGGTAGAGTTGAATTTTCTCGTGATCGGGTAGTCGACGTTGCAGTATACTATTCATCTCTTCATCCAGAGACTGCAGTTGTTGCACTGTGGCAGGCACGGGATAGGGTGATTGCAAACTCTGTAACAGTCGAGGTTCGACCAGCATCATTTTTTTCGTATGTTCCATGATGACGTTTTTAGCGTCCCAAGATGGAGCCTAGTAACGGTCCCAGTACAGTAGCGGCTAAGGGTGCGAGGAGTGCGCCGAGAAATCCACCTCGCTGTAACACCTGTTTCTTTTTCTTGACACTGCCCGTCTTCTTCACCAACGTTCGGAGACCCGCCTTGTGCCGTTGCAATTTCCCTTTCTGCAGAGGCCTGAGTGGAACATTGCCTTTTAACACATTATGGGCCACTTCACACAAACACCGTACCAAGTCGG
>JAVTVY010052139.1:0-25341 GCA_036873755.1 Hanleya hanleyi | reverse complement strand
TCTACATTAAACTGTAATTCATACACTGGCTTAAGAGGTATCGATTCGAATCTTTAGTCCAGGCCGGTCATGGATTCGCACTATGTATCCTGTCTATATAGGCTTAATTCAGGAACCCGGGACAAGATATAGAATCTGGAAGGGTGTCTGATTATTTGGTGTTTTTCTATCGTAACTTAGTATCCTTATATAGTATAGCTGTTGGCCCCCTGTGGATTTAACTTTCTGACATCACTAAATTTCTTGTTTGCCATAGGTTTGAGTTATTCCTGAAGTTTGATATGAATCCACATCCTTTAGATTGAGTAATAGCACAGACAATGATTTCTATTGTTCAAATTGGTTGGGGGGCATAGTGATGTAGACCTTTGACCTTTTGACTTTGATTGTGGGAACCCGGCATATCGTCTCGCACTAATGTATCCACACAAGAAGAAATTTTTATTTACAATGGTATCCTAAATTTGGCCAAGTTGGCCTTGACCTTTGACCTAAATTTTGTTTTGCGACACATTGCCTTCCCTTCATATATCATTAACAGAAAATGTTCAATGATTTTCGAATTTTTAGACCACAGTGACCTTGACCTTTAACTTTAGGACATCAATGTTGGTGCGCGACTTTTGCTTGATAGCGCCACATTACAAGCGTCTGGTCCGTCATTCATAATTCAGCCGTCGTCCCTGCCGTTCATATTTATCCTGTGAAATACTGAGCACCCAGATCTATTACGGATAATGAGTAACTTTGGTAGGTTAAACATGTTTGGGACAAATATTACGCGGTCATTATATTGATATATCGGAGTCATTTAACTATCAACTTGATAGCTGGAATTTGTTGTGACCTGCCGAAGACATTTTTTCCCCTGATTTGCAACTCCGGTAAGATATATAAATAAAACATCAAAAGGTACAATGTACATTGTTCATTAAAAACCGGACCATCTTTTTATCATTCTCACCTGGTGTTTGTTTGGACAATGCCATATCAGTTGTCCAACAAAAGCGTTCAACAAGAAAACATTAAAGATTCCAGTTTGGTCTGTTGGTTTGGCTTGTTTGAACTACCGTACCTCCACAGAACTCTCGATTTCCTCCACAGAACTCTCGATTTTGTGCTTTAAAATCATATATTCGGTGACCAACAATCGCACTGTGGCATGGCTGTGAGATGAATTGCGTTACTCCGTTCTCGGCACTGAGCTATAGTTCAAGGTCCGTTAGGTCCGATCGGGATAAGACGGGAAACGCCCTTACAATGATTACAACCCAGATATCCCTACTAACCATATAGTTTGATATGGTAATCAAACCAGTCGATGAGATATAAAGGATCTACATTCCTATAATGAATGTTCTTCACTCCTTGGGTACGATATCATTATGTTGTACAGTTTATTGGCGAGCTACATGCTAAAACCGAAGACTTGTTGTTATTACTATAAGCTAGGGTGTTCAACGTTCCGAACGGTACAGTTATCAGGGTGTAGCCTTTAACCCTATCTGGCCTGGGCTTTTTGAGACGTATCCTGGCCTGGTGCCCCCCCCCCCCCGATTATTTTTCTTACCCCTTGAGCTAGGGGGTTGAAACTTATCACACCACACCCTTGGGCCAAGCTCTACCAGAAAATGTAAAAAAATCCAAGATGGCCGCTGTGTGTGTCATTTTCAAAAACGGCATTTCTTAATCGATTTTCGGTCAGATTTTCCGAATTTTTTATTTGTGCAATTTCTCCGCAAAAACTGCATGATAAATTAGTAAATATTAATGTGATGTGAAATAAAATAGTTTTTGTCCACTTTCATCGCGGAAAAGCAGAAATTTTGAAGAAATATGACGAAAAAAATCACTTTTCTGGTACGCTACGTGGTGGCCATGTTGAATTTTCCCAGGATCTTCTGCTCGGGGGGTCATGCAAATAGGCTGAAAATGACCCCAATATGATAAACTATAAAGTCACGGAGTTTCAGCTTTCCATTTTTTGTCGTTCCGGGGATAGCGCAGAAAGTTTGGTGGCGGGGGGTTATATCAAGCAGAAATTATCAAGCGAGAACACTTTCAAATCTCACACCTTCTCGTTCGCCAGAAGATCCCCCCCAGGCCAGGTAGGGTTAAGTCCTTGTACTGGTGGTCCCCTAGATTTTTTAGTGACGAATAAACTCGCACAGGTTTCCAGTCCATCACCATTAGTGTCAATCTGGGAGATCCAGCTATTATCTTAAAATATATCGCACTAACTAGAAAAAGAAGTTTCAAAACTCCCCCCGATAGTGTTTCACATAGCTACTTTCATTCGTCAGTATATTGTTAGGAATACGAATATAGTCAATATACATTTGCACCTTAGAAAGCATATTTTTCCATCTTCATACAAAAGCCGACTTCTCTGTTCACACTTCGTATTGTGAACGAAGTTATTATAACTTGTTTTTGAAGATGACTTTTCCAGAAATAAAAAATGTTAATATAATGGCCGTAAAGTTATCTCAATTTGAATGTACGAATTAAATAAAATTACGCTGCGATTTCAAACGTTTCTTTTCTGACAATTTCAGAGAAAATCATTCACTTCATGACTTTGCCGCGCACAACACACCTTTAACAAAATAACTGCGCCAGTTTTTCAAAATTGGAGTAGAATTCGTAGGTCACACTTTAAGCATCGATATCTCATGAGCCAGAACATCCAACATCCAAACAGGGTTATCTCCCCTTCTGCCAGTCGATCGACGCTGCCCTCATTCACTTTTACAAATAACCCTGTATACCAAAACATAATTTCACAGAACCTGATTCTGATCAGCCAAACAGTCCTTATCAGCATACTAAATACTGAAATATTTAAGTTTACAGACGCGAATGTGCGTGAGCATTAAGTGATTCAAAAAAAATGATTGCTGATGGGTTTTTTTTTGTTTTTTTTTTGTTTTGTTTTTTTGCCGAATCCCCCAAATGCGCTCCAGTTGATTAATTCTGGTTAATTGAAGCTGTTGCGATACAGAACAGTTCGGATAATCTCACACTTTTCATCTCCGTCCAAGGCTACATGGCTTGGTGAAAACTCACTGCGAGGAGAATGCCAGTGCGTTTTGTCGCCAAGATATTTCTTCTCCGTTTTTTTCTTCTTGCAATTTCATTTTAAAATATTTCTTTCTTCAGTTTTCACGAATCTCTTTATAGATTTCCTGATAACTTTTGCAATTCCAAAATCGCGATTTAGTGCAAAACGAACGGAGAACTAAAAGGGACACACAATTTATTATTTTCACTTAGTCGTGCACACGAGATAACTGTTAAGCCGTGCGCATGAGATAACTGTTAAGCCGTGCGCACGAGATAATTGCTATGTCGTGCGCACGAGATAATTGTTAAGTCGTGCGCACGAGATACTTGTTGAGTCGTGCGCACGAGATAATCAACCAATAGAAATGGGCTTAATATTCGGCTATGGATTGTAAATAGTTTACACCGCGTGGTAAATACTTTACACCGCGATGGAAATGTTCGAACTGCGAATAATACATTTACACCACGGTGGAAATAGGTTACCCCAAGATGGAAATGTTTACATCGCGGAGAAAATATTTACACCACGGTGGGAATAGTTTACATCACGATGGAAATGTTTACAATGGTTTACATCGCAGTGGAAATGGTTGGAATGACGCAGTCAGTATGTCGGCACCTCTTCCCACTTCCCTTATATGTGTTGTAATATAGGATGTTGCTTTGCTGATTGACTGAAAGTTTCAGTAGCATTTTTAATAAACACGATTCATTCCAATGTGCACAAACACATCATATATGATACCTCCTTCGGCATACTGTATCTTGCGAAACTAGAATTATGCGAAACGATAACTGGGAATGATGGTCTGACCTCCTGGAATGGTTGCCCGTCCATTGACATGATTGTCCGACATTTAGAAATTATGGTCGGAACCACAGGAATGATAAGATTGTCCGGCATTTGTGAAGGTCAGGCAAAAGGAATGATAAACCCCTACTCTCCACCCAAACGAATGATTGTCCAATACATGTATATAGAGAAGATGGTCCTATCGCCAGGAGTCATATTACAGCGATTATTGTCGCCGAGAAATTAATGTCTCATGCCCAAATTCTGAAGTGCCATTAGCCGGCATCATTGAAAACTATTGACCGCTTCTCTTTAGCAGGAAACTAGCCTATGTTTATGTATACTGTGATTGTTTTTCTTATATTATTTGGTGTTAATACTGTTATATGAAATAGGTCTTTGGATTATGGACGCGGAAATTTTTTAATGGACGACGGCTAAATATTGAATGACAGTGGACTAGACGAATACGAATAATCTTGTATACGAATACGAATAATATTCTTCTAGAATAAATGGCCCCTATATTAGTTTTTAGTACATTTTTTTGTGCCAAACTAGACTATTTTTTCACCCAAAATAAAAATGAAACGAGATTTTCACTGCCTGGACACAGGCCATCTGGCCTTTCCCCCGCAACAACAAAACGGGCAGAAAACGATGGCGCTCTCGTAAATTCCCCTATTATAGCCTCATTTCGCATTTTACAAATTGGTTGGGGTTAGTGTAAAATGCGAAACGGGTGTATATACAAGACAGTCATTTCGTTACTCATGATATGCATTCATTGTGGTGGACAATCATTTCAATAGGGGGGCGATCCATCATTCCTATATGCCGGACAATCATACCCAGGGTGACGTGGGGTACTATACCATTCCTGGGAATCCATCTAGTCATTATCTCCCCTGTGTGACGCCAGGGGCGCTGTTATGAATTATAAGTTGACTTCAAGTTCTGAGCGCCTACATCATGTGTTATATATTTGTGCGTCACCCTTTTAAAAATACCATGCTTCTGGTCAATAGAACATGGTTTGACCATGATAACAATGGTAATTATGTTGCACTAGTAAATTTATATCTATAACCGGTTACCATGGTAAATGCATGGTGTCTGACCCAGAACTATGGTGTTTTTAGCAGGGCAGATAACAATTTCTGTGAACTGCGATATAATATCACGGAATATTCCCCCGATTTACCATCTTGCGGTTTACCTAGATTGGGCAGATAATTACTGGTCTCCACTTGTGGCAATAAGCGTCAACATATAGTCGGTAACGATTGTTCAGAGCTTGTTATTGTAATAATGAAATTGCGACATTACAACTGACGATCTGACAACTGCTAATGATTAAAAATGTCCCAATTGACATAATTCTGTCATTAATTGGATACAAGGAAATAGTCATGTGACGGCAGTTTATGTATTTCGTAATATAATTCGAGAAGCGTCTGTTTTGAACCACTGGACCAGACAAATTGAGTTAGAAACCGGTGGCTGTATTGAATGTGTGTAAGAGAAACTTAAGGTTCCGCTAAGGAATAATAAGTGTCCTTTCCCATTACGTTGCAACAGTGTATCCTCATTGTAGTATTGGTTGTGGCAATTTCAGGATATTGGCGGACTACAAGGTTGGTTCAAAGCATAGACATGAAGTGTTGATGAGTACGGGTTGTTCGCTAGTTTTAAACATTATTAATCAGCTCTCTGATTTCTCCAATTGTCGGATAGATTAGTCAAGTAACATGCCTCTGATTGTAGAATATCGGAATCATGGGGCACGATTTTGGCCGACTCAAAGAAGCACAACAAAACCATCGGACAACCGACCAGAACATTACATTCACACATCCCCAATCCCCACTATCGTAACAGTTGTGTCAGGGTTCGAAATTACCAATATAAGTAGTTGCAAAAAATTCACCGAGACAAATCAACAGCCACAGCAATGTTGTGTTTTCTTCTTCTGAAAAATGGAGGCCGGGTACCGGCCGGGTCTAAAATTTGAACAGATTCGTACCCCGTAAGATGTTATCCGTGCTGTGACAGTTTGTGAGCATGTGGATGTAGGAATATTGTACGCGTGTTGGCCTGCACGAGATTCCATGTTTAATCTCACGGATACAATTTTAAGGGGTCGGAATCTGTTCTAATTTTCAGAGGAAGAAAGCAGTCATCTTTTTCTCTGCTGCATTTCGAGCACAAGTAAATGTTTATAACTGCTAATAATGGTTGTAATAATGGTGAATTTCGAGCCCAGAGAGGTCATACACTGCGAAAAATATTGTGTTGTTTTAACACAATTTTGTGCTAAAATGGCTTCAACACAAAATGTTTTGTGTTGAAATCAACATGGTTTTGTGTTAAACTTCATATAACCACACAAAATTGTGTTGAGTTCAATACAATCAGTGTTAATTCTAACACAATTTGTGTTATTTTCAACACAATTCTGGTGCTAAAATGGCTTCAACACAATTTTTTTCGCAGTGTAGATAGTGGGGATCAGGAATGTGTGAATGTTATTTTCTGGTCGTTTTCTCGACGTTCTTATGATCGTTTTTTTTTTAGCCGCCCACAATCATGTCCATCACTCTGATGTTCTACAATGAGAGGCATGTTACCTGGTCAGATATAGATATAAATGTACTAGTACAATAGAAATCTCGCCTATATAATCTTTCCCATCTTGTCCAATCTTGCACTGAAAATGATAAGTGAATCTCAAAGCAGAAAGAGCCATGGCAAATTGAAGTAGGTTAGAATGAAAGATATCCATCAGTACAGCCAGAGTAGATGCGAGTGTGGAGCGGTTTTACCAAACTGGTAAGAAATAACGCGACAAAGAACACTTTGTACATAGTTGATTGTATTACAAGCTTTCGGAGAGAACTTCTCCCATCACCAGGTCATATATGGCAACCTGCAACTGGAAAAGAACAGCAAAGATCGTATAGCATGCTGTGAGTGGTGACATGGTGACAATATTTCAAAGCAACTACACGAACAAGTCACATTCTTTATACACATAAAGTAGAGTTAAAAAAACGTACTCAGTGCCCATGACAAAACAACTTCGAGAAGTTAAGAGTAGAAATCGCGTGTTTTTAAGCATTCGAATATTAAAGAAATAGAGAGGGGCAGAGGAAATCATATTGCTCCAGGATGGTTTACGTTTTGAAATCATGCCAATACGAATGAGCTTTATAAATAGAATGACTCGGCGATATTTGCTATAAGGTATCCTAAACTGATATTCAAGAGCATTCAGCCTTGTGTTCCTCAAGCTTAGAAAGACAGTAAATCACTAGAAGAATGTACCGGTATGTCAAACGTCAATAAGTCGGGTACTTCCTCTTTCATATTAGACTGCTATTCAAATTTTCAAAAAAGGACATTCTCCTCGACAACTTTGCATGGGAAATTGTCGAAAGTAGAATTCTAAAAACGACGGGAAATCCCCTTGCAATCTTGTCTCTATGTCAGAGATTTTGCATTGTGTTCAATTTCAATAAAATATTATCTTGTCAACGCCCACACTACCCGCAGTCGCGACCCACCTGAGTACATGTGCACTTTATCAACACTCACATCCTACCCGACCCATCTGAATACATATATGCAACTGGAGAGCGTTGATAGGATATTATGTTATTAGATTGGCATCGTATTATCCGTACCTTATATTACAGCAATCCTCAAAACAAGTATTGAGATATATTATTTGAATTTCTAATATTTTATTTTATTTTTATACGTATAATAAATACGGTGACAATATGTCCCACATTTCACAGGTGAGGGACAATTGAACACGAACATCTGATTACGTGAGCTTTCATTTAAACAAAATGTTTTACCTTCCAATATTGGTAAAATAATTGGGTCAAAAGTTCTAACAACTTCGCAGATACGGAACAATAGAGAGTAGGTAAGTAAATGAATGAATATACAAAAACAACAATACTGCACACTACTCGAAAGAATAAATCTTGCCTCGAACAGACATGGACATTTCTTATAACCGATGGTTAGTTTTGAACCCTTTTTGAGCAGATGTTCTGCAAAAATTCGAAGGGAACATCAATTAGTCTCGTTTAAGGATGTCCGCTGGTGGTAAATCAAAGTAATTCACTTTATGAATAATGTGTGTTGTTGCCTTCATAATTGTGTAATATGAGGAAAAACAAAGAAAAAAATATAGGTTGGTGTGCATTTTTTAGCTGTAGGCAACGTTAAGTGGACTGACCCATGCTCAATTTGATAACCCAGAAAGCATAGGGAATAGCCCTAGTTTTGAAGCATATTCATGAAAAATTCATATAAATAGTATTTAACTTTTTCTTATATTCTAACTGTTTGCAGATAATCACAATGTCTATCAAAATTTAGCAAATTCGATGGATGTTGGTGTGCAAATTCTGGGCTAGAAGGCTTTTAAAGGAAATCCCCATCTCTTAACATAGGGAAGGGAGATAACCCAATAGAAAAACAGGCAAAATGGATGCCAAAGTCAAAAACCACCAGCGGACATCCTTAAAACACCAAATAAATCCCACGGCCAGATGCCATATTAGTTGTTCGGTTTTAGATTCATTCAGAGTGTTAATTCCCATGTATGTTTGACACTAACATATATAGGTACACGGTATTATCACATAATCATCTGAACTGACTATCATCCTTGATCAGTTTGGTCAGGGTTATGTTTTCCAAACCCGGGATTAAATTGATCCATCAAAGGCATATGTTATGTTTATATTTCAATAGTTCTGGAGTTTTGGTCTTGTGATTACACACACGATTTCTCCAAAGCCAAAGTTGAATAGAGTAAGATAGAGAGTATAAATCACAGAATCACTACAAGCGTGCTGTCGTGCTTGAGATCCTCAACAATGGTTGTTGCCTGTCCTCTCATATGGTAGCAATGGATCACGGCTGGTTGATATACATCGGACAAGACGAATTGATATTGACACTGAATGTCGTTAGGACAATGTACAGACTCCGTCAAGGAAGTGGACACACAGTTGGCATGATCATTTGGAGATTCAGCAATAAACCACAAGATGATCTTTTCTATGATGTTTACTAACTTGCAAGGTTTCGACCGTGCTATCTTACGGACGAGACATCGCCTCCTCAAGTCTTCCCCAAAATATGTTCTCGTCGCCTGGGTCGTTCGTCCACCGGAGAAAGGTGATGCTCCTCCATATATCGATCAATGTCCTTGGCATTTCTCGTACAGGGATGTCCTCCAACAGTATGGCAATGACCATGTTATCTCTGCCTGACTGAACCATCCGCATACTCGCCATTCTCATCTCAAACTCTGCCCAGTCACACCCTATATACCTCCTACTGATTACAAGGATGATTTTACGACTTGTATTGATGGCATCAACGATATTCCCTTGGATACTTTCTCCCACAGGGAAATCTCGGTGGTGGAGACAAAGATGATAACCGCTCCCATCCTCCAGGAATTCACGCAAAGTGACACACGCCCAATTGTAGTCCTCGTGGTTGTACGCCACGAAGGCGTCAAATCGGAAAGTATCTGGAGGCAACGGCTCGTATTGAGAACCACCCCGACATTTGGTCAGGAACCAATACTTTATATTCCACCTGAACCGGTACCCAATGACACCCAGGAAAAGGCTCACTGCTACCACGGATGCCGTGGACACAGAAAACACTAACCAAAATTTACTGACACAGCGAACACGAAAATTGCGAAGATCATGTTTCAAGTCCACTATCAGTGTTTTGGTGCCGTTCTCCAATATACACCCCAGTCTGTCTATACGGTCTACATGCACATGTGTCTCCAGCAGCCATTGTATGAACTGTAAAGTTGAGCAGGTACACGAGAGTGGGTTAGCCTGTAAAGACAAGTGGAATCCACCTTCAATATTGACGGACATCCCGTCCAACCACTTCCGGTCAGCCGCGTCCAAGTTTGTCATGGCATTATATGACATATCCAGCCGCCTCAAGGACACCAAGGATCGGACAGTCGAAGGTATAGCCAAGAATTTATTGTTGGCCAGATTTAACGACTGGACTAACCGTAAATTTGTAAAAAGTTCTGGGTGAAGGTCTGTTAGTCCATTGTCCACCATATTTAGACTCGTCAGTTTAGACTGGTGATAGAGTACTTTCCCATTGGGATCGTTCTCCAGACCAGCATTTAAATGTATTCTTTGGGCAACCAAAACTTTCAAGTTTGGAAAGTTATCTAAAATATGTGGGGATAGGCGTGAGCAATCGGAGTCTGAAATATTCAATACTGTCATGTTCTCAAGACCGGCGAAAGGAAAGAGACAGTAATATAGGTTATTAGATGACACATCTAGTACTTCAAACTTTTCAGCTCCCAAAATTTTAACTTGGGTTTTCATTCGAATACTATTGAAAAGGTGGCTTATATTTAGGAGCCGAAGGGATGGTGGGAAAGGGATTTGGATTTCGGCTATAGCATGTATGTCTTCTGCACTGGCAACTCTTGCTAATTGCTTCTGACCACTAATATCTAGATATCTCAGGTTCTTGAATCGAACCCATGAATAAATATATGCGGGAAGGAATCCATTCATTAACAGGTGCCTCCGTATAGAGAAATTTATCAAACAGTTTGGAAACTGAAACTTCTGAAAAATTTCTAGGTCAATCTGTACAATATAATTGTGACCTAAATCTAAATTCGCTACACAAATGTTGGCGAGAAACCGTGTTTTTGCTACATCAACAATTGTGCTGTTGAGCGAAGGCTCACTAGGGTTGATTTTGTTGAGAATAATGTTAGAGACATTGCGATATTGTAGACCATAAAGCGACAGAAGACCGTTGGAGAGACCAAGCCCCCTGTTTGCGGACAAGTCTAAAGTTTGCAAAGACTTCAGTGGCTGAAACGATCCGACCTCTATAGCCACTATCCCACAATCTTTCAGGATGAGAATTTCTAAACCCGTCGAGGTAAATGAAACGAACGACGAATTTTTAATAACTCCAAGTTCACCATTCGAGGAGTAAAACTCATTCAATTTCGTTAATTCCTTGAAGCCTGGTCCCAATTTTAAGTCACTGAATACATCTACAGCAAGTCTTCGAAGGTTTTTCAGTTGTTTGAAAGTTTCATCGGGGTATGCCGACTGCTGATTATAATTGTTATTTTCCAAAACAAGTTCCTGGAGGTTAGAGACAGGCATAAATACCGGAAGTGGGAACGATTCGTATGTCATAGATAGTTCATTAAACTGAAGATCCAGGTAACAAAGGCTTTCCAGTCCATATAGACTTCTATTCTCGAGTTTGGAGATCTTGTTGTAACCCAGATTCAATCTCCTCAGCTTGGACAGTGACTTGAGGGCATAATCAAGAAACGCTTCGATAACGTTGTGGTTCAGATCCAGGGATGTCGTTGTTGTTGAGATGTTGTTTGGTATTCTACTTAGTCCCTTGTTGCTGTAGTTGCAATGAATACCGAATTTGTCCTCACAGTAAGCCCATGTTTTCATTGGTCGGGATACAATCATCCCCAAGGACAAGTAGAACAAGAGAAACATGATTCCCTAAGGTATATCCCAATGATGCGGTTATGGTATGCGTACAGATAACTCGCACAAGCTCACCAATTAATGATACTGATGTTATTGCATCACCATTCCAAGTTCTGATGGCTGGGTGTAGTCTATCCATTCAGTGTCTAGCACTTGAGAAACCTGCAAAATATGTACACATACTAATTATGTCGATGATGTCGGAAAATAACAGGACTAACTGGATTTATCAGATACATTTCTTGATGAATCTACTTCCCCAGGTTTGAGATGTGATGGTCAACATAGGTATATGAACGGGGGCTGCAAAAGCAGCACATTTTTTCCCTGGCATGATCGAGTAATTACATAACAGTGTTTCAAACTATGAAACAGGCAGTGTTAAGTCGATGATGACGAAAGTCATTTTGTATTTAATCACCATTAAAGTAAATCTTGATCGGGTTCTGTATCTTTACATCAGCAATAAATGGAATACGGTAACTAGCTGCGACAGAGCTATAATTCATAGTTCATAGTTCATAAATCCCTCCTGTGTGTAGGAGCACCTCCTTGCTAGGAGTACATATTTATTATTATACAATCAATTGGAACCACTCAACATTTATTATAGCTCGACTATCGTGCTGTGAAGTGAACATTTTATTATACAATTCTACAATTGGACGACCTACTATCCTGAAAGTACATTAAGACAATTCTACAATTTGGACGAACTACCATCCTGAAAGTGCTGTGATAGTCTAACCATGTGAGCTTCCTAGCGGTGTATGCGATGTACTACTGTGAGTGAATTTAGCGGTCACTGAAAGACACCCAGGTACTTTATTCGCCAAGTGCCTCCGCTGGCGAAGGTCTAGCGTAGCAACTAGTTCCACCATCAGTCCATTTTACCCTGGACACTGAATCAGCCCAGCGCCTTGTGAATAGGCGAGTATATATGTAAGCGGTCACTGGCGAGGCGCGAACCCACGCCAGCTGTAGCACTCCGGGTCAGAGTCAAACACGCTAACCACTCGGCCACGACACGCTAACCACTCGGCCACGACACGCTCACAAACATGCAAAACATCATTCTTACCCGTCATAGGCGAATGGAATATTGTAGAAGTTGTACGACTAAATGTTCAGCCTCTTCATACCGATCATCAAGCTTGTTCTTGAGCGAATTTGGCGAAACACTTTCGTACGCCATGCAAGGTGAAAATAAAATAGTTTCGATGAATATTCAACTTCTGTTATATTACCTCGAGAAAGTCATAAATTATTTATATGGGAATTTGCGTCTTGAAGATTATCTCCTTGATTTATTCCGTGGGCCTTTCAGACGCAATAGAGCTTATCGGTGATGGAAAAATCATATAGAATGAAATTTAGATCTGTCATGGAGAAATCGTCGTTTTCACAGACATGAAAAGCTATATTAATTATGACAAGTAACGCTTTGCGACTCATTGTCAGTAAACGTGATCAACATGAAAATACAATGGAACAAGGAAGTACATGAAATTTCGCTTATTTTGTGTGCGGTGTACAGGTCTCACGCCATGATATTTGGAACATAAACAGTTCCGCTTCAAATCGAAGATCACATTTTTAAGTTTTCCTGTGTTGGAGAAAAGACCAACACCCTGATGACCTTTCATACCTCCTTCAATCACGTGAACAACTGCCATAAATTTAATTGGCAACGCACAGAACAGGTGCCCGCAAGGCGTGAGGTCTTCTATGTAACCCGAAACACCAAATTGAAGCTTGCAGATGTGTTCGTCAACCTGTAACCATCTCGGTCATCTATACGCGGTAAGACTGACCCTGGGATCGTGTGTATCCATTTACAGCCTACTTTCGGCAAGTGCGAGAGGGAATTTCCAGAAATCAATACCACGTGACTTCGTCAGCCAATCAGCTAAAGTCTACCGACGTAACCCCGACGTAACTCACCATTTTCGAATCATGTGATGCCCTACTTGTTGAAAATTACAGATCTACCACACCTCTTGGGTGATACGAAAGTTATTCATACCTATATATTTTGTAAGCTTAGCCTATATCTGTTTCCGAAGTGGTTTGAAAACCTGTAATTTATCAGATTTATCGAGTCTGTTCTCTGCCGGATGAAGGCCGAACAGAATCCCGTAATATACCGGATATCGCTCCGCAATAATGGAGACTCACGATACGCAAATGATGTGTTCGTCCGGCTTAGCCAGTCCTGGGACTTCACGTTGGCAATTAATTTGGTGTTGTGTTACATGAGGGCGATGGCAGGGTAACTGAATAGCATTGTTATGATCCCCACCTACCATTTGCACCCCGGGTGAGAGTGTAAGCGCTTTTGGCCGGCGTCCGAAGCCGAACGGCAGGCGACCGAGAAATTGGTCTGGGTGCACATGATAAATTTACTCTTACTTCCCGTCGAATCGTTTTCTTGGAGATATTTAAGGTCAGTACACGTCTCAAATAGTATAGCTTGTAGATACGACGAACATTTTCTTGGAATATAGCCTATGAACTGCACGTTTATCATTTATTCACCGACGGACTGCATTTTACTGAGCAACAGCTAAGGAAAATATAGCAGCAAGCTGCAATCATCGGGTTCCATGCGCCATTACAGGCAATGGAGCAACAACACTGGAACCGGAAGCCATACGGCTTGGCACCCTAATAACAAAGTTATGATTTTATAATTCTAAACAAAACACCATTTTTGGCCATTGTATCGTGCATATTGAACAATATGTCGAAATTTCAGTTGTTGTGGAAATAACCGTGGATTATCAAGGTTGAGATGGTCGATGTCCAATTAGAAAACGCGATAGCAACAGATGCGAAGGAAGGGAGATAACCGAGACATGAATGGAAATGAAAAAGTTATAAAAGCAGTATATTTGTTTCCTTTGTGAGTCTTTTGCTTGTGTGATGTAGTCGCATTTTTGAAAAGTTTATGCTCTTGTATTCTTTGTATGTCTAAGTGAATTTGTTGTATTAGTTTAATTTGGGAACGTGCAATTGTATCTTCTCCACAATCACTAGAAAAGTTTTGCTCCGTGTAAATATATATAATCTTTAATTGAGCGCATTGTGAAAATCTTCTCCCGTTCGATATTTATTGCACGTTTTCTTTTTCTTTTTCGACGAAGTAAATGTTAAAACTTGATGAAAAAACAGTGCGAATCCTTAATGTTTATCACGCTTACAGGTTAGAATACCCTCCACCTTTCACTGTCTGGTGTCTCTCGACGGTCATAACGTACGAACCAGAATTAACTTGTGGTGTTCAAAGACCTACCTTTGCTGCAGGTGACGTCATTGCTATCTTTTACATCTAACCTACACAGTTAATCCGTCATTTCGCGAATCTGTGTGAGCCACATTTGAGAATAACGGGAACACTATTGAAGCTTGGTTGGAATGGTTCGCATATTTCCGAAAGAGCTGCTCCTGGACAATATAATGCAACAAACTGCAAGGCTGTACGTCCCGTAGTTCCAGAGTTCTAGCCTGTTCAAAATTCAAGATGGCAGCCGAACCACATGACCTAGATGCAAACTTTTTACATATTCATGATCGCCGTATCATATATTTCGTCACTTTCCCCGTCCAAATCCCTGACTTGAAAATCCAGCCATTTTGATTGACCGATGGCGGCCGTTTTGTTTTACATAGCAACTTTTCAAATAGAGGTTTGAGAGAGCCCACTGCATTGATTATGTGTACCAAGTTTCTCATCGATCGCTTCAACAGTCGCGGAGGTGAATAGCTTAACAGGTTTTGTGGTCAATCCAAGATGGCCGCCAGGGGTATTGACCAATCGGCTTCATTGGTGTATATGCACTAGATCCCATGTCGGGCAATCAACCTATGAAGTTTCAGCTCCAGTGGTGAGGCGGTGTTGACTGGACGAATGGCACAAGATTAAATAGTTACCACTGAAGGACAATCGGTTAATTCGCAAATTTGGATGAGATACATTTAGCGGGAAAACTATAGAAGTTACATGAGAAGGGTTGGCATATTTCCGAAAGAGCTGCTCCTGGACAATATAATGCAACAAACTGCAAGACTGTACCTTCCGTAGTTCCAGAGTTCTAGCCTGTACAAGATTTGTTCCGATTTTAACAAAATTCAAGATGACGGCCAAACCACGTGACCTAGGAGCAAAAGTTTTACATATTCGTGATCGCCGTATCATATAACATATATTTCGCCACTTTCCCCGTCCAAATCCGTTACTTGAAAATCCGGCCATTTTGATTGGCCGATGGCGGCCATCTTGTTTAACGTAGCAACTTCTCAAATAGAGTTTTGAGAGAGCCCACTCCATTGATTATGTGTGCCAAGTTTCGCGTCGATCGCATCATCAGTTGCAGAGATGAATAGCTTAACAGGTTTTGTGGTCAATCCAAGATGGCTGCCAGGGGTTTCGACCAATCCGCTTCATTTGTGGATATGCACTAGATCCCATGTCGGGTAATCAACCTGTGAAGTTTCAGCTCCAATGGTAAGGCGGTGTTGACTGGACGAATGGCACCAGATTATATAGTTACCACTGAAGGACAGTCGGTTAATTCGCAAATTTGGGTGAGATACATTTGACAATAGCAGGAAAACTATAGAAGTTACATGAAAATGGTTGGACAATATAATGCAACAAACTGCAAGACTGTACCTTCCGTAGTTTCAGAGTTCTAGCCTGTACAAAATGTGTTCCGATTTTAACAAAATTCAAGATGGCGGCCAAACCACGTGACCTAGGAGCATATCCGTGATCGCCGTATCATATAACATATATTTCGCCACTTTCCCCGTCCAAATCCCTTACTTGAAAATCTTGCTTAACGTAGCAACTTCTCAAATAGAGTTTTGAGAGAGCCCACTCCATTGATTATGTGTGCCAAGTTTTGCGTCGATCGCTTCATCAGTTGCAGAGATGAATAGCTTAACAGGCTTTGTGCTAAATCCAAGATGGCCGCCAGGGGTTTCGACCAATCGGCTTCATTGGTGGATATGCACTAGATCCCATGTGGGCCAATCAACTTATGAAGTTTCAGCTCCAACGGTGAGGCGGTGTTGACTGGGCGAATCGCACAAAATGTGGCGGAAGAAAAATAATAATAATACCAAAAACAAAAGGTTTCCAGCCATGTTGGCATAGAACCCTAATAACCCTTATATCTGCACACGTATTGCTGATAACCTCAAGTCTTGCATATGTTTTGAGGCCACCATTAGTTGATTATATGTATAAATATCTACCCTTTCGGGGTACAAGTTTTCATATGGGAGAGGTTTATTGTAAGCATGTCCCAACTATGACCCGGAGTCCGGCGCCCGAGTTAGGACTTCGGCGCCCGAGCAATTGAATTCCGGCGCCCGAGTAGTAATCGTCTAGTGTGCGTCTGACGCCCGAGTTCAAAGCCAAGTATTTACCAAATATGGACACATTTTTTACATTTGCAGCAATTTTTTTGTCAAAATTCAATAGGTAATCATGCGCAACTAACATCTATGACCTATATGACAAGATCGAGTTGTTTATATGCTGTCTCTCTTCAGCACATGTTTTTTTTATTCCATTGCCTGATCAGGATGAATAATTACATTACTGGTATCCGGCATTATTTTCAGGTGACATACATGTAGGACACCACGGCCGGAATCGTTTGCTACTACTGTACACAACTTGAAACTTTCGTCGAGATTATTGACCATTCAGTGGTGCTGAATTAGGTGCTTCTTCTTCGTGACTAACATTTAAAATGAACGATTCGTCGACTGCTGATATATCCATCTGAAAATAAACACTTGATTATTCTATGCACTCATATATAAGGTTAAATGTATAGCTACCAATAGAGCAATCTAGGTAAACCAAGATGGTAAATCAGGGGAATACCATCTAGACGTAACGCTATGAAAACTTCGTGCGAAATGTTCGCCGATATTCTGCGAGATCCCATAATAAGCCAAGACCATTTCTGACTTATCTCTCTGACAATGATTGACGTTTACTTCACGGAGATTAACATCTCGCGCGGCACAATCTTTTGATATTTTCTACCCCTTAACAAAGTCAGATTTTTCGACGGGAGTAAACTCTTTGATCTTCACGGATCTGTCTGGAAATGATGCCATATTTGGATACTGTTTCCCGATAATGCTTATATATTTGTCCACTTGCTACCGTGTGTAATTACTGTGGGCGTGATTTCAACAAGCTAGCCACCTGATTGGCTAACAAATGTAGATTCAGATTCGCATGGGATTTTTATAGGACTGAATTCAGATATAATATTCCGTGATATTATATCTGAGTTTACAGAGATTGCCAATAGAGGAAATTATTGTCAACATGCATATTCATTGGGGTAACTAGGCGGGGTGGGGGTGCGGGGGATGCGATCGCACCCCAATTTTTGGGTACTGGTACATTTTTTTCATGGAATACTGTACCTTTTTATCATCATTCGGTTTTATTTTCTGTTTTTACTGAATAATAACCGAAAAGATGGTTAATGACTCAGAGATAACCAGCTAGAAATGTTCAAAGTAATCCCCGAGAAGCTCTCTACGGGCGTCTGTAGCACCCGACAGCTTCCAGCTGGACTCTCGCCTGTATGTCCTGGGATAGTCTCACCCCTTCCACGGCGGCTAGTTACGCCAGTGATTCTGTCACGTATAATTCAACCAATAGAAACCGCGAATTTGAGGATAGTGTGCGCTAAAAAATACTTTCGTACAGTATGTGCTCGGGCGCCAGAATTGCGTAGCTCGGGCGTGAGACCTACACCTATAATTTTGTGCTCGGGCGTCAGGAGTTCACATCTATTACGCACTTACAAAGTAATTGTCACGGCGTTCTTCTCGCGCATCGAATGGCCTTCTCGCTTTGAAAAAGATGATTAAGGGTTCAGTGATAAACAGCTAGAAATGTCCAAAGTAATCGCCGAGAAGCTCTTTAAAGGCGTCTGTAACACCCGGCAGCTTCCAGCTGGACTCTTGCCTGAATGTCTTGGGATAGTCGCACCCCTTCCACGGCGGCTAGTTATGCCAGTGATTCTCTCACGTATAATTCAACCAATAGAAACCGCGAATTTAAGGATAGTGGGCGCTAAAAAATACTTTTGTACAGTATGTGTTCGGGCGCCAGAATTGCGTAGCTCGGGCGTGAGACCTACACCTATAATTTTGTGCTCGGGCGTCAGGAGTTCACATCTATTACGCACCACTTACATAATAATGGTCACGGCGTTCTTCTCGCGCATCGAATGGCCTTCTCGCTTTGATGTTAACACCTACATACATCAAGTTTGTTACGTGCAAAGCTTCATCCATGTAAACAATCAACAAAGTGAAAAACAATGCATTAATACCCTCCGCAAACAGTTTTCCATTAGCAAAGGCCATTTATTTATAAATTGTTCAATACCATAAGTAATATAAACCGTGTAGATTCTCATGGAGAACTTACATGAGTAACGTCACGTGTTATCAGCCGAAAACATGTTGCCGACGATGAATAATAGGACTGTATCCATCACAAACCACGTCCAAGGTTCGGGCGCCAGCCGTTAGGCCTCGGGCGCCGGCCAAATGCGCTGTACACTCTCACCCGGGATGATATGAGTATACAGGAAAGCATTCGTCGACCCCTAACATCCAGACCCGAGAATGCGGTGAATTTTCGGACGTAGCCTTCGTATTGCAGCCTTGCAATGTCCGTAACATGCATGAACTGATATAATGTGATATTTGTGTATTTCGTCTGTACTGAACCTTCCACTCATAGAATAAAATAATAGCCTTGGTTTAACGTCCATACAGTCATAACGAAGCTTTTCGGAGAACACATTTACATTGTTATCAACAGTTGTATCGCATGCCCAGGTTTATCCATCCATGTATGGCCATCCGGCTGATAGCCCGAAAAATGACTAATATACCATGCCACTAGAAACACCATACCTAAATTCAGAATAAGCTAGATTAAGGAATAATTGCTCACTGGTTTGACCAGAGATTTAACGGAGGTAGGGAAAACACCAGAGACCATACTCTCTAAAATAATTAGATTGAAATTCAATCTATCAGATTGAAATTAGTGACCAATCTTTTATTGGATTGAAAATATTCAATCTAATAGATTGAAAACGATATAGTGGATCTATCATAGACAGAAAATTCAATCTACTAGATTGGTCACTAATTCCAATCTGATAGATTGAATTTTCAATCTAATTATTTTAGAGAGTATATGTTTATATATACTATCTCTGGTAATATGCCAAAGGGCAGAAGTTCATTTCTAAGCGCATGGCCGAGTGACGTGATGATACATTACTTCTTACATGACTAGATAGACAATTCAATATTCTGAAGTGATTAGAAATTTCAACTTTAATTTAAACATTACATTTAAAGTGAACACAATTAATGTACTGTAGATTTAAATATCACTCTAGCACAATCAAATATATTAGATTGGATTTCCAAACGTATTGCAGAATTAAATAAATAAACAGACCATATTGGTTGAGAGATTTATAACCGTACTATTGGCACAGCAGTATGCGGGGTTCGTGTTTATATGCCAAAGAATTTCAGAAGCTACTCTTAATATACTTATATTCTGACCATATACACAGTAGACACTAAATAACATTCCTTGTAAACTGTGATTTTAACACAGTTTCACCAATTGTGAAAACAGAAAGTCTAACATGGTGTTTCGAAGATCAGGATGCTTGTTTTTGTGAAGAGATTCAATAGCGTTTATGACATTTATTACAATGCTAAAACAGTTATAAGTGCAACTCTGAAGAGAGTTATGAGAGACGGATATTATCCATATATATAAAACATTACATAAATATCAGTTACACATTAGATAGTTAAGAAATTTTTCCTACGCTCTAAAATAAGAAAGCAGGCTCTGGCAGACACAGGTGCCACTTGCGGGTTTTCGAGTACAAAAGACAACTTATCCTTATCAGGCAGACCAAGCAAGCTTTAGTCACATCCATAAACTAGGCCTCTAGGTACAGTTGAAACCTTAAGTCTTCATAAAGTGGGCAGTCGAATAAAACACGTTAATCAATTTTCATTTTACCTGGACAAACGAAAAAAAAAAATACGAGGTTCTTCCGACAACCCTTCATATCTATCCGTTTCAATTTTTAACGGGGCAACCCCTAACCTAAATTTTGCCATTGTACTTCTATATTTTTTTTATGTTTTATAACAAACTGTAAACCTAAATTCAGAATACGCTAGAATAAGGAAACCAAAGATATAGTATGGCAAGTTTCAGCTTCCCAGCCTCTAGGACAACGAAAATCATGAAGCTATTGGGAAGTTTACTATTTTTTCGATGACAATATTGTCCCTTAGATGCCTTTTGGGAACCAGAGAGCGTTCCATGGCCCAGAGCAGCGCGCACCTCTTCTGATATTTTTCTGTATGTCTCAAGTGATGGATGTGCCAATTTTGGTGCTTTAGACCAGCGTGTCACGATCTTTTTGCAAAGCCACCTCACTGTGATGCGCAACTGAGTCGTCACTTCTTTTGTTGTATCTCAAGGGCGTAGACAAGGGGGGGGGGGGCTTGGGGGGGCTTCAGCCCCCCCAAATATTGACGTCCGTCAAAAAAAAATAACAAAAAGAAAAGAAAAAAAACAAAAAGGGAGAAAAAAGGAAAGAAAGCAAGAAAGAAACAAAAAGGAAACATAGCAGAAAAGTAAATGTTTAGCTTGTCACATATCTTTATCAATTGTTGCATATTACAGGGGAAGTAAAATCAACAATGCTTACCAGAAGGACTAGAATAATTGCAATCGGTCAGAGAACAACGCAACAGTTTGGCGATATCGGACTCAAAGATCCCGTGTGATTTTCTCCGAGAAACGAATAATGTGCTCCAATTCAATCAAATATCGCCCATTTGGACGAAAAAGGTCAACACGTTGGCTGAAAAGATTTTTTCAGAACTTTTATTTAATTGAGATCCCAGTCATTTGTTCCGTTTTTATTTATTCACAAACGAGAGATACGAACTCTCGAAAAATTTTCACAGAGAAACCCTAGAAATATAGGTAAAAAATCTAACCCAGACACAAAGTTACTATTTAACTGGTTTAAATATGATGAATATGGATACTTTTCGCTACTATTCCGAGAAAGGACCCCTAAGTTTACATTTTTGATAAGTTTGGCAACTTCAGAACGACCACAAGAACTCATGCGGTCAACCACGCATCAAAACACCGCCCCTGCTATCTAGGCAAAATAGTATTATCTAAGATTATCAAGGAACTTGAATAAATACAGTGCAAACCCAGGATTGAACGATCACTTCACCTTGTATATCAGTGCAGTGATCGCCACTGTTATAGAGTTTTTCGCAAAAAAAAAGTTCAACTTTTACCGCTCAAATGCTCCCAGTGAGCGCCAATTTACCATCAATTTTCAAAAAAAAATCTACGCTGCGAGGGGGGATACCCCCCTCTCAGACTCTCCCCCTAAGCCCCCCCAAACTTCACAACTTGTCTACGCCCTTGTATCTGAAACTGTCGAAAAGGATTTGTTTGGTCCAGTTGTCAGCAAGAAGCGCTGAATCTTCTGACAATTAAATAGAACACAGAATGAACACTTCACATTAGGCATAAAATTAAACTGGGAAATCCGTAAAAATGCAGTTCGACAAATCAATTAGTGTTGCAGAATAAGGCAAAGAAAATATATCTACAATAGATACAGAATAGGGTAGACCGGGGTAGATCGGGACACTTTAGAGACTATTTGAGAAATACAGGGCAGTTTTGTCGATAGACATAAAAAAAGGCGCATACATTACCTAATCTACCAGGGTAGCTAATGCCCTTGGAAAGTTTGACGTAGTGTTGGAACTTTTCAACCTCGGGTAATTTTCATCTCATATTGTTACGTGTGGCTTTCGGAAACACCCTGGGCGGAACCGGACAGGACTACCCAAGGTGTGCATAAAAAATGAAACAAGTATTTTCTAATGCAACATTTTTATTTTAAAAACAGTCATCGTAGTACAATTCCAAGGATGCGCCTGGTAAGCGTGCGGTGTTTTGATGCCACAGCTTGGGGGAAACAATCGTACACACAAGCAAAAAGCTGACAGATCATTATCTCCATATAAACAAGCCAACAAACACACAGCAATATCATGTAGACTCCTCCCTCTCCTTAAAAAAATATTAAAGGAAATCGTCATATGGAATATTTTATATTCCTTGAAACAAGACGGATATTTGACTTTTATTTGACACTGCCCTGGATGAGAAATAAAAGGACGTGGCAATTAAATTTAATTTCAAACAAAACTGCTGAATGAAAATTTTCAAATAACGAGATGAAATGACTACCCCACTGGTAGAATGGGTAGACGTGAAAACGTAAAAATTATATCTGATTTATTTTATCAATATAACATATTTCACTTATTTCGACTGTGGCGATGATGCATGAACAGGCAGAAAGCAGCCAGCGGCTGCTATTTATAGGCTGGAGGTCTCCCTCATGTTCCCCTGCTGTCAATTCCCCCCTCCCTGTCCCCCCCCCTCCCCCATGATTTGTATATGTCCATATAGTAATATTCTTTTATATTTTTATTTCATTTTTTTTCTTCATCTGCCGGTAAAGTAATGCTAATATTTGTAACAAAAACTGTTTCCGAAAAAAATTTTTGCAGAAACCAACGAGTATTGAATAAAAATTCAAACCACTTGCCATACAGCGTGGTGTCATAAACTATTGATGAGTAATAAAATAAAATAGAACAAAATCATCCCTTATATTATTACTCCATATATAAGTATATAATTATAAAACAACGGAAGTATATTGAGAATATTGAATACTATAGCCAGAACGTTAAATGACCGCCAGTAGATCATAGCTGTCTGGGTCGAACGATCTACTCATGGCGTCACTATATAAGGACACTTTTATTGGGCTCTCACCGATATCCTGTTGAGTGGGATCTCCCACCCTAAGGAAACAGACATGATTTGAAGGAAAGTTATCTCTACCTCAGCATCTATTGCTTTCACAATTTACAGGGGATGTATCTTTATCTACAGCTGTAAGATCCGTTCAAATGTCACGGCAAAATTAGTAGAGAAGTCCAAATTTTCCCCAATCATTGCCGGCCTTGATTTGTGGTTCGAGTCGATACTGGGGTATTTTTGCAGTTCCATGAAAAGTGTTAATCGTTTGATTGATTGATTGATTGATTGATTGATTGATTTGATTGATTGTTTATTCACCATATACAAATAATATATATATATGTACAAGTAGGGTATAGATACATAGAAATATGGCGGGAATAAAACCCCAAAGGGCTTGTTAAATCCCAGATAATTAATAATAATAATAATAGATTAGCATGAGACGCTGGGTGCGTTCACAAATATATAAATGTACAATACATGGTGAATATACCATGGAGCCTTGTTTAGAGAATTATAGTTCCATAAGATATATATAGTGGGGCTCAGCATATATGCATATAGATAAACAAAACTTTTTTGTATAAAATAGGTTTGTCTCGTGTCCCTTGTGATGGCCTGAGATGAGTTAACTCCAAGATTTACAATTTGAATATAATTAGAAAGTACATCCTTCAGTACACAGATTCACATACATGTTAATTGATGAGGTGTGATTTCAGTCGAGACTTAAATAGTGATTGTGACAGACATGATTTTAGGTAGTTAGGTAAAGCGTTCCAGATTCGTGGTGCTTTCGACTTTGTGCAATAAAATGATAGATTTGAGTGCACTCTCGTCCTATATAGATTGAGATTGGCTTGTCGAGTGGGATAACAATGGACTTCAGAGAGTTTTGTAAAATAATTTGAATAGTTGATAGGGATAGAAAGGGGATTATTGAGAAATCTGTGAGTAAATAATAAAATTAAGAAGTTATTTAACTGAAATAGGGGGAGAATGTTTAGTTGTTTCATTAAAGGACTAGAATGGGCATATTTACCACTGGAAATTATTACGCGGATAATTCTCTTTTGTAATATCACAAGTGGGTTGAGATGAGTTGAGAATGTGTTTCCCCATATTAAATTACAGTAAGATACGTAAGAATAGAACAAAGAATAATACAGCATAATCAAGGTTTTCCTGTTGAGGCAGTTCCGTATTGCGTTGATAACACCGATATTTCTCGAAATTTTTGAAGTTAGTTCGTCAATATGTGTTTGCCAATTTAATCTATCGTTAAAATAAACCCCGAGGAATTTAAAGCTAGAAACAGATTCAATTTCGGTGCCAAATATTGAAACCTTAGGGATATTTACATTTGTTGATCTATTTGGTTTAAATAATATAAATTTGGTTTTTTTCATGTTTAACGAAAGTTTGTTGCAGGAAAACCAGGCATGAAGCTTTTCAAGTTCCTGTGACATATTTTCCGCAAGTCTAATACAATCGGCATCGGATAGGGTAGCGCTTGTATCGTCAGCAAAAAGATTAATGTCTAGGACCGATGTGGCCTTCGTAATGTCATTTATATATATTAAAAAGAGTATGGGTCCTAGTATTGATCCTTGTGGCACACCCGTACTGATAGGATTGAAAGAAGATATAGTGCCGTTGTAAGATACACACTGGCGTCGAGAAGATAGATAGCTACGAAACCAGTTATTTGTGACACCCCGGAAACCATAGTAATCAAGTTTATGTAAGAGGATCTCGTGATTTACTGTATCAAAGGCTTTGGAAAGATCCAAGAAAGTAGTAATGCTGAACTGCTTTAGTTCCTTTGCAGCAACCAGTCTGTCGTATAAAGAAAGAACGGCAAGAAATGTAGAATGATTTGCTCGAAATCCATATTGATTAGGGGAGATAATCATCTCTGCTTC
>JAVTVY010052138.1:0-26476 GCA_036873755.1 Hanleya hanleyi | reverse complement strand
GCTTACAACTCAGCTTCAAATTTTGTCCAACATGAATCGGACAAGTCTCATCTGAAAAACTTGGGAAAGAAATTCTTCAGTTTGGCGGAGACAACCTAAAACAATGCCTTTTAGGAATTACCTGCGTGGGAATTGTTACGCCAGTGTTTTCCGCGAATTAAGATTCGGCGTGACGTTGTCTTGAAAGTGTCGGCAACAGAACAGCGCCCACATCGACCACAGTATACCATGTCGATAGAAATGTACTGTGTACAGACCCGTTTGATCCGCACCACACACCGTAGAGATGTTTCCGTAATTTACCAGACAAACTCCAGAATATCTTAAAACATATGATGAATGATGAATGTTCTGGCATACTTCGAATATCTCTCAAATTATCTATATTATTTTCAACCGATTTCCGCGAAAGTTACCGCGAAATAGTTGCTTGATTGTTCGTCGTCCTTGTTTATATATACCTCTGGTTGGTTATAATACCGTGCATCTGCAGACTATAATACCATAGCTCTGTTGTTGGTAATATCTTGACTTCGTTAACAGCGAAATGGCAGATTCTGTCATCAGTATTCTGAGATCTTTTCCAGGAATCGAAGCGGTTCTGTTTCCCATCACCGACACACCCACGTGGTTACCGGAAATATGTCACTTGTTACATTGATGACACAATGCTCCTAAATAGTTGATGATCCTTTCAGCGGCGTTCTCTTCGCTCATAATTAACACAGAATGTATGCGAACATGATGGTAAACAGACATGTGCCAATCAAACGATCTCCCTCCCACATATGCAAAAACACTGAAGGTCGACGACAAAAATATCTAAAAAAAATGTAATTCATATCATCAATATATACTAATGCCATTTAGAAACTGGGTAACATGAATACCCAATTATTTTTGAGATGACATATTTTACCAAGGAAGTGTCATCCTAAAACAATTGGATATTCAAACTATCATCTACAAGTACGGTAGTGGGATTATCATGGTTTTATTTATAGCCTTTGTTCCAAGAAATTTTCCAGATTTGACAATTTGTAAACGTAAGATCAGTTGTACAATTCGCGGACTTGTCGGACGTTTCAATCACGAATCACAAATTTGATAATTATTGATGATCTTATGTCAGAGACTAAACAGGATATCCGAATTGCATACCTGTTCACTAAAGGATGTCATCGCATCAGTTTATCTGTAAGTGCAACACGTAATCGACCAGGCCCAAACCCTCAGAGACATCGATTTGAATTGTCAATATGTCGTCCTTATGAATAATCCCTTTAATAGCCAAGTATCTAATGTCCTTATTATATCGTATCTATCAAAACCGACAATGTCATGAAAACATACGAGGACACCATCTCTTCGCCATTTATTCATCGATCTTAAAACCAACACTCAGTAATGGAAATCGTACTCGACTGTCAAAGTTTTACAATGTTAAATCTCAGTGGTAGTGGGAAAGGAGTTATTCCTACGAAGTAGGCTACAGATCGCAAATTGTCCGGTAATGAGTGAGTCCATCCGAATCCTTTCGTCGGCAAAATAAGGAGAACCGTTAACATTAGAACCTTGATTTTTGGCATGAACGTGCATTAGGGCATTGTTACCATCAAGTTCTCATCTGAAATAATTCCGATTATAATTAGATTGATAATTAACACTTCAGTATATTAGATATACATTGTGTATGTAAACTGTATCCTATTCCACATTGGCCACACCAGGCTGGAGCCTTCAAATTCAGGTCAAATTATCCACAGCTAAAAATACCCTGTCCCATTGCACATGGCCCTGAGGTTAATCTTAAGTACTGCATATACCCTCAAACTATGGGCGGCCATGTATGTCAAAATTACCAGCTCGGGTTGTACAGCTTAACTCACAACAGAAAACGTATCTAACGATATAAAGCGTCAGTATAAACGCTTATGTCATCTTTTTGTAAACAAGGATCCAAACTTTAAACGCATATTTCATCTCTCTCCAAACGATAATACAAGCGAACTCAGAACAAACAGTATATTTCAGCACGTACAACGTATCAGAGAACGAATGACCTCTTTCAGAACGTACTTTATAATCGAGGAGGCGCTCGGCAGACGGGAGACCACTCGAGCGCCTCTATCTGCTTCTCCCCCACATTTTGAGGGGGTGGCTGTCGTTTGCATGAGCGACTCATAGTAAGGAGTCTCACAAGATGAGAATGGCAAGTCCATGTAAACATTTTTGTCTGACTCTGAAGTTCAAAACTTTTGGTACCCTTTAACCTAGGGGCAAAAAATAACCACATTCATTTTGAGGTCACGACCTGAAATAGCGGAAGTCGAAATAGCGGCCCAGTTTCACGTCATATATCTTTCTACCATTCGGAATGACCCGATTATTTCCGGAAATAATTTCCGAAGGAACGTTGTTCGTTGTGAAACAGCTCGTTCGTTCTGAGTTATACTCTTCCTTTTCAAATAGGTCACACTCTGTGTCGGACTGGCTATTCGTCCAGAACTAGGCTTTTCATTCTGAGTTTGTATTCGAACATCGTACCGTTTGTTTTCGGTTTGAGTATATGTTCAAAGTTAATGTTTTTTTATTTGCAGGAATATAAAATGCGTTTAAGATTACAGTGGACATTGTAAGATATGCTGTCTTTTCTGAGTTTGGCTTTAGGTTTTGTAATTGCTAATTTTGACATAAATGGCTGCCCATATCAAACAATCAGCGCTGTTTCCATAACGAAGCTGAGGTGGTTTAACGTTTATCAATGAAGAAAATCACCGATCAACCGCCATAGAATATAATGTGAAACAAGAAGACCGGAATAGTACATTCATCAGATTGCCGATGCCCAAAATGTGTTGTCTCATATCTAGATGACAACGTGATGTAGAGACGCTATTTATTCCTCTTTGTACCGGTTATGCTCAGGAGAATGACATAGAATCTTGTGCATAGAAGGTGTTGGTCTGGAGTTGAATTACCGTAAACTACATAAATGCTACCTTTCTACTATAGTACTATAAATAAAAATCTGTTGTATTGTTGGGAAAATAATGTGATTCAAAAAGTTGTTTTGATCCTGTACAAGGGCACTGAAAACCATTAAACAGATGTAAATGTATTTTCACACGTGAAGCTTGAAATCTACTGAACCTATATTATTCAATCTGTTTCCTTTAATTAACAAATTGTAAAATTAAATCGGCGATCGTTATTTATTTGTACCAGGGCCGAATCACTAAATGACCAGAACATTCACCAATATACTTTCATTTTTTGTGGCACGAACACATCGATGTAAATATATAAATACCCAGAATATAATCTTGCTCAATCTCACAAAAGGCATGTTATGAAGAGAACCTGTGGCTGTTATGGAAGGTTGTACATGTACCATATTATGATGAAACGTACCGTAGGGGAGGGTCACATCATATCTCAATGAAAATACGATCGAGTCCTAATGCCTACTGTACTTCGTAGGTCCTGTGACGTTAGTCACACTGCTCATGTATATCAAGATCACAAGGTTTATCGATTCATTTTGTGTTCACGTATGAAAAGCTCCCTTGGCTGTTACATTATTGAAGCCAAAAAATTTTGACTGTTTTGTCACTTTTTTGTATACATTTTCCTACGAAGTAGGCTACAGATCGCAAATTGTCCGGTAATGAGTGAGTGAGTCCATCCGAATCCTTTCGTCGGCAAAATAAGCAGAACCGTTGACATTAGAACCTTGATTTTTGGCATGAACGTGCATTAGGGCATTGTTACCAGCAAGTTCTGATCTGAAATAATTCTGACTAAAATTAGATTTATAATTAAAACTTCAGTATATTGTTATATATATATGTAAACTGTAGCCTTTAACGTGTATCCTATTTAACATCCAAACATTTCATCATTGACCACACCAGCTAGGCTTCAAATTCAGGTCAAATTACCCACGGCTAAAAATACCCTGTCATTGATCCACATGCCACATGGCCCTATTACTGAGGTTAATCTTAACGTGCATCTGGGACAATTCCACAATTCCACAATTCCCCAACAGCATAGGCCTACTGCATATACCCTCAAACAATCAGCGCTGTTTCCATAACTTAAATTGCTAAACCATATCATTGAAATAATATAGCAGAACACATTGATGTGAGTTATGATATGTACACTATGACCAAAGACATGTTCATAATGTCCTAATCGCATAGTTAGGACAATCATTACTTTGCATCAGAGAGTGTGTGACTTGGATTCAAGGGTTAAGACTTTGGAGGGAAATACAATTTTGACAGCAGAAATATTACCCCGCCATTTGCTGATTATAGCGATAAAACAGGGTAGGCTAAATGGACCCTTTTCAGTGGAGTATTTCTTGGCATGGATGTGAAAATATGAGGACATACTTTGGGGGGTGTTTGTACCTCTTGAATATTGACTATATATCACACTTGGATATAATTTGAACAAAAAATTACATGTGTAAACAAAATATGTCTAAATTTCTCTTGTCATTTCAAATCTTGATCCATTTTGATTCCTTGATTAGGAGATACAGAATCACTGCCACGGAGTGTGCTGGTGTGTCACAGCAATGCAATTCCGATTCACACAACGAAACTGAGGTGGTTTAAGGTTTATCAATGAAGAAAATCACCGATCAACCGCCATAGAATATAATGTGAAACAAGAAAACCGGAATAGTACATTCATCAGATTGCCGATACCCAAAATGTGTTGTCTCATATCTAGATAACAACGTGATGTAGAGACGCTATTTATTCGTCTTTGTACCGGTTATGCTCAGGAGAATGATATAGAATCATTATTATCTTGTGCAGAGAAGGTGTTGGTCTTGAGTTGAATTACTGTAAACTAGATAAATGCTACCTTTCTACCATAGTACTATATATAAAAAATTGTTGTATTGTTGGGAAAATAATGCGATTCAAAAAGTTGTTTTGATCCTGGACAAGGGCACTGGAAACCATTAAAGAGATGTAAATATATTTTCACACGTAAAGCTTGAAATCTACTGAACTTTTTATTATTCAATCTGTTTCCTTTAATTAAAAAATTGTAGAATTAAATCGGCGATCGTTATTTATTTTGGAATGAAGACGCATTAGGAGACTGTTACCAACAAGTTCTGAGCTGACCTACTTTTGGTGAAAATTTCTGGTGATTTTTGATGAACATCACTGGCGATTCTGACTTGGGCGGTGCCCATTTTAATATATAGGCAGGATTTCAACTAGGGGTGGGGATTTCCAAGAGTTCAGTTCGCGAGTCCTAAT
Source organism: Hanleya hanleyi (assembly GCA_036873755.1). NCBI lineage: Eukaryota > Metazoa > Mollusca > Polyplacophora > Lepidopleurida > Hanleyidae > Hanleya > Hanleya hanleyi. The sequence goes on along the minus strand of JAVTVY010052138.1, from coordinate 21,179 downwards.
GCCTACTGTACTTCGTAGGTCCTGTGACGCTAGTCACACTGCTCATGTTAGTATGTTGTTTTCTTAAAATTTCTAAAATATGACACCTTGAACCAAAATGGTATTTTGATGTATCAGGAAAGATAAGGTGACATTGAAAACATTAGATTAGTTTAGGTTAAAGGTGTCATATTCCTACGAAGTAGGCTACAGATCGCAAATTGTCCGGTAATGAGTCAGTGAGTCAGTCCATTCGAATCCTTTCGTCGGCAAAATAAGGAGAACCGTTGACATTAGAACCTTGATTTTTGGCATGAACGTGCATTAGGGCATTTTTATCAGCAAGTTCTGATCTGAAATAATTCTGAGTAAAATTAGATTGATAATTAACACTTCAGTATATTGCTATAGATATATGTAAACTGTAGCCTTTAACGTGTATCCTATTTCACATCCAAACATTTCATCATTGACCACATCAGGCTTCAAATTCAGGTCAAATTACCACCGAGTCCTGTCCGGCTAAAAATACCCTGTCATTGATCCACATTCCACTGTATGCCACATGGCCCTATTACTGAGGTTAATCTTAACGTGCATCTGGGACAATTCCACAATTGGCCGACAGCATAGGCCTACTGCATATACCCTCAAACAATCAGCGCTGTTCAAGGTTTGCATAACTTAAATTGTTAAACCATATCATTGAAATAATATAGCAGAAAACATTGATGTGAGTTATGATATGTACACTATGACCAAAGACATGTTCATAATGTGTTAATCGGATAGTTAGGACAATCATTACTTTGCATCAGAGAGTGTGTGACTTGGATTCAAGGGTTAAGACTTTGGAGGGAAATACAATTTTGACAGCAGAAATATTACCCCGCCATTTGTTGATTAGAGCGATAAAACAGGGTAGGCTAAATGGACCCTTTTCAATGCAGTATTTCTTGGCATGGATGTGAAAATATGAGGACATACTTTGGGTTTTTTTTTGTACCTCTTCAATATTGACTATATATCACACTTGGATATAATTTGAACAAAAAATTACATGTGTAAACAAAATATGTCTAAATTTCTCTTGTCATTTCAAATCTTGATCCATTTTGATTCCTTGATTAGGGGATACATAATCACTGCCATGGAGTGTGTTGGTGTGTCACAGCAATGCAATTCCGATTCACACAACGAAGCTGAGGTGGTTTAACGTTTATCAATGAAGAAAAACCGCCATAGAATATATGTGAAACAAGAAAACCGGAATAGTACATTCATCAGATTGCCGATACCCCATCTTCACCAGCCAAGTCAACTATATCGCAAAGCTCTCTACGCTGCCTTGACATTCTCGGCTGGTGGCAGAGGTGTACTGTTCTGCGCCACCTAGTGGAAGTTTTAACGATGAGCGATTTTTTTCTCATATATCTAGATAACAACGTGATGTAGAGACGCTATTTATTCGTCTTTGTACCGGTTATGCTCAGGAGAATGACATATAATCATTATTATCTTGTGCATAGAAGGTGTTGGTCTTGAGTTGAATTACCGTAAACTACATAAATGCTACCTTTCTACTATAGTACTATATATAAAAAATTGTCGTATTGTTGGGAAAATAATGTGATTCAAAAGTTGTTTTGATCCTGTACAAGGGCACTGAAAACCATTAAAGAGATGTAAATGTATTTTCACACGTAAAGCTTGAAATCTACTGAACCTATATTATTCAATCTGTTTCCCTTAATTAAAAAATTGTAAAATTAAATCGGTGAGTGTTATTTATTTTGGAATGAAGGCGCATTAGGAGACTGTTACCAACAAGTTCTGAGCTGACCTACTTTTGATGAAAATTTCTGGTGATTTTTGATGAAAATCACTGGCGATTCTGACTTGGGCGGTGCCCATCTTAATATAGGCAGGATTTCAACTGGGGGGTGGGGATTTCCAAGAGTTCAGTTCGCGTTCGAGTCCTAATGCCTACTCTACTTCGTAGGTCCTGTGACGTTAGTCACACTGCTCATGTTTTAAATATATTTCAAAAAACATGCTAAAATATATAGGAAAAAACGTCAGTCGGTGCTGTTTTACGTCACTTTTGACTGAGCGTGAACAATATAAAACTTACATTTTTTCCGTACAAAACACAGCTTTTTGTGCAGAATCACAAAGGTATTTTTGTATTTTTGTTTGGCTTTACTAAAGTATCCGACTTATACATGTATGTGAACGTAATTACTCTGTTCTTTACTTACCTCCGTCAGGGCAGTGCATCCTATACTATGTGATACATAAGTAGTGAAAGCAAATTTGGTTATGTCAGGACGGGCACAACCTTATTTTTATTTTCAAATCTTGTGTAATGAACAAAACTGTTTGTATCAGATTTTTACGCACACGAGTAATTTTTTTTACAAACGACAGAGAATGTGCCATTTTGCACAATAAATTTGATCGTTTGTGCTCACTCTTAGTCTCGTGGTTCGATATCAACTCTGAAAACAAGAATATTAGTTTTTCTTTAAAAAAGGTGGTCAGCATAGTTTTCACAGCAGAAAGGCGTCATGCATGTTCTTCTTGTCGCCGAATATTCTTAAAAATATTTGTATGTATCTTTATTCATTCGCATACGAGATTGCAATAAAATAAACTGTTTCCGATGCTACTCCGTCCTTAAAAACAAATAATATATAATAGTTTATACATGAAGGAGAAAATGTGGGTTTCATGGTCATGTCTCTTTAGGTGCTCCGTAAAAGGGGATGGCCATCCAGTTTTATCCCTAATATGAACTAGTCAGTCATCACATTATTCTGCATGACGGCTGTCATCAATCCAGTCTCATCAACTGGCATATACCCGAGTAAACAATTCCAAATATCCAGAAATCGCAGAGTTACGGTCATCATATCTTCCTCTGTCTGGGCGAATTAACTGGTTTACCATTGTACATAGGAAAAAGTTCTTTAACCGGTTGTAGGTGTTGAAACTATTGCAGATAACTGCGAAGCTATGGCAGACGTAAGGAGCTATAACGAGAAGAAACTTAACTTACGGTTGTGGGAGATTACTGCAACTATCATTTGAAGACTGAAAATTTCACCTAAGTGTCAAACGTTCATAACTGAGAAAATATATTTACAACATAAACAGCCTACATTCACGGATGATATATGTGAACCATTTCAGAAGACAGTAGATGTTTTGTTCGGTTATCAGTTATTTGCGTCTCTTAATGTTCACATGAAAGATTTCTAGGTTTCAAAATCGATTAAGGGCATATCACCGCATCCCTAAATGATTTTAAATAAGAGTTGTTCTTTTAGGAATTATCAAATCGAACAATGTCGAGGGAAGCGTTTAAATACGCCTGATGTCACACTTTTTAACAAAGGTGGGTCACACTATATGGCAGAATGTTGATGAAAGGTTGGTATCCACCTGATATCTTAAATTGTACCCCGCTTCGCTGCACATTTCCTTTACAAAGAATGCCATAAAAATGTTTTGAGCGTTTTAAGGCCCATATATCTTTGACCCGTTTAGAATCCAATTTGACCTCCAAATGACCACAGAATGACCTGAAATTGCCAAAGTTGTGTTGGTATCCGCCCATATCTCGAACTATACTGCAGAGAGGAGTAATTCACAAAAATCACAATATATATGAAATAAAAATTAATTTTCCCCTCATTTGACCCCTAATGTGCCCTAATGTGACCCCAACTCTAATAATTAACGTGCTATCCATGCCTGCGTTAAATCCTTATTCTACATAAAACTAAGTTAGCAGAGATATCCATTTGTAACAAACATCATGACGAAAATCTAGTTATAAACGATTTTCACCAAATTTGACCTTATCTGACCAAAAAAGTGACCCAAAGTGACCTTTAATGCCCAAAAATCGGGTGGTATCCCAACCCATCGTGAATCCTACCACACAAAGAACTATACTGTAGCATGGGTACCAATTTTTAACAAGCAATTTCATCAAAAGCTATATTTGGTGTTCTTGGTCGGTCGTCTATCGTTTCTTAAGGAAATATGTTGAAAGGTTTAAAGATTGTTTTGATATATATTATGAAAACGGTTTGTGTTCAATTTGTCTTGCAGTATCAGTCCAATTTGTTCTACACTTTCTATACATATGTACAAGTATTTGCTCTGCACGTAGTGTTCACTAGAGCCATATCAAACAAGCAATATCTGGTAACGTTGTGGTATATTAGCTGTCATAATTAAATATGTCTGTGTTGACTCCGGCATTACCACCCCCAGGGTAGAGCTCTATGAGCCGGTAATAAGGGTCGGAAGTTGCGGGGGATTCTACAACATGACAAATTACAGACCAACAAGTGTAGCATACTAACACCGTTAAGACAGGCATTACAGGCTCGTTTGATCCTGCACCAAATACCATACTCCAGAATATATGATGAATGTTCTGGCACGCCCCAAACATCCTTCGAATATCTCTCAAATTATCTATATTATTTTCAGTCAATTTGCTCGAAAGTTACTGCGAAATAATTGCTTGGTTGTTCGTCGTCTTTGCTATCTGTTTATATACCAACCTCTGGTTAGGTGTAATACCGTGCATCTGCAGTCCATAATACCCTAGCTCTGTTGTTTGTAATATTTTGAGTTTGTTAACAGCAAAATGGCAGATTCTGTCATCAATATTGTGTGATCCATACCAGGAATCACAACGGTTCTGTTTCCCCTCACCGACACACCCACGTGGTTACCGGAAACATGTCACGTGTTGTATTGATGACACAATGTTCCTAAATGGCTGAAGATCCTTTCAGCGGCATTCTCTTCGCTCATAATTAACACAGAATGTATGCGAACATGACGGTAAACTGACAGGTGCCAATCAAACAATCTCCCTCCCATATATACAGCAAGCACTGAAGGTCGACAAAAACATATATAAATAATGTAAATCAAATTATTAATATAAAATTTAGAATGTGGGTAACATGTATATGCAATTATTTTTAGGATGACACTTTTTACCAAGAGAGTGCCAACCTAATATAATTGGATATGTTGCCGTTTAATCAATGTAGCCTCTTTTCCAATAAATCTTCCAGATTTGAGAATTTGCAAAAGCATATGCAATCTGTCGTTCATGAAGTATATTTCTGCAATTCTCGAAGATATAGGATTTTTCAATCCCGGTGTCAGAAAATTGATAATAATTGATGATCTTATATCAGAGACTAAACAGGATACGCGAATCTCATACCTGTTGTCTGAAGAATTCCACCGAATCAGCTGATCACTAGTGCAGAATTTATTTGACCAGGGTAAATCTTTAGAGACATCGGTTTGAATTGTCAGTATATCGTTCTTATCAAAAATCCCGTCGACAAGCATCTACTTTCCTTATTAATTCGTATCAATCACAACTGACGACTTCACGAATACATATGAGGACGTCATTTATTCATCGAAATTAAACCGAATACTCAGCAGTGGCAAATGTACTGGATGTATAGGGCACAAGTTTATCTGTTTCGGCCAATCAGATCGCAGAGTGGGTAGTCAGTATCTGCGGACTAAATGTTAAGATGCCACCTAATTGGCTGATATTGACTGAAGTGAACTGATAAAATGGCAGACCACGGCAGATGGTTTTGCACTATTTAAGAATTCATTCATAATTAATCAGCTGTAATTCATTGAATTTCCACACGATTTTGAAAATGGTTCGTATTATTTCAAAATCGCTCCAGGTCAATCTGTCAAAATGGATATAGAAAAAAATCGGCATGCATTAACCCACTTTTTTCTCATTTTTCTGTGTCCCAAGCTTCAATGCTTTCAAAAATAAAAATCAGTTAAATCCATGAGAATATCATATGGATTAAGAATACTGATCAGCGATACGAATTTGATATTTTTGGAACAACATGATGTCTTCCCGGCATCATTGAAAACTGTTCACCGCTTCTCTCTTGCAGGAAACTAGCCTATATGTTTATATATAGTGTGATTATCTTTTTGAATTTGGTGCTAATGCTGTTATATGGAATATGGAAAAGGTCTTTGGAGCGGATATTCTTTAATGGACGACGGCTGAATTATGAATGAAGGACCAGACGCTTGTAATTAGGTAATTAGCTATTCAAATTAAGGCTAATATGGCCGTTTAAGGGAAATATAACTGGTTCCCATAAGCTAAAGAAATCCAACTCTAGCGTATTTGGACAGGTTCACGCGATGTATTATCAAACGCATCCACAGAATGACAAACTAGAGTGATAATCAGCTGATACCTGACAATTCAGGCCGAATTCAGGCCAGATTTAACGAAAATGACATATTTCGGTATAATTATGACGTAATATATGTCCGATATAAGTATCGGAATCTATCTTTGTGATCTGTAAGACCTGTCTATTCACGCGACGTTCATTTTATAACTCAATTATGTAATAATTAGTTTTAGTTTCATTGTATTTCCTTATTTCCTCGATGAAGATGGTTCCACCCTTTCGGTTTCAGTTAGTTCATTATTCCAGTTCTAGCGAATTGTTCAGGATGTATATACATTAAATCAAAATTAACTGCACTTTATTTGAATATACCGGACTGGACAACTTTGTGTGACAATGCAATATATAAGATTTATAACGCCGCCAGCGGAAGAAATATGTCAAAATATCAAAAGGAAGGATAATCTTTCCCTCCCTCAAATCAACCGAGAGACGTGTGCAACGTGTTCCACCCAAAAATAGCAAGGAGTAATAGCGACACAATAACTGCAGGAAGTTTGAATGAAATCGAGTTAATATTTAGGTTGTAACGACCAATATCATGGCGGATCACTTCTGAAAACCAGTCTTTCACATTGCGTCATTTTGCTGAGGGGTTAGGCTCACATATTGCTTCACAGTTTCGAAGATAAATTGTTTGAGCCTTGTCATATGTCATATTCTCATTGAACATACGTTATACCATTTGCAAATATACTAAATTGGACTTGAAATTGGATTTGAGATTGCCTCCCATCTTGTAACATTCGATTATGGCAATTATTTCTTATTATCTCAGCAATCTTCATACCAGTAACGATTTTTTATGGCTAATTACAATCACTAATACATGCAGGAAAATTATAAGCAAAAAAAAATGTTAAATATTTTTTGAGATGCTGTATTGAGTGAACCTTTCAACTTAACCCTACAATCCCATTGAAATCAATGTTATTTCTCATACGAAACTAATTTATATAAAAAAGCACATAGTCAAAATATAAGAATTTTTGGATATGCTTCAATATACGACTGTTATTTAGGGGACTTTACCAACAACCTTTTTACATGTGAAAAATATATATGCTGAGACAGAACTTACTGAAGAAATTGAGAAGAGGGGATAACGGGTCAAACAGTGATAGGGATATGAATGAAAAAATCATGGAAAGAACAGATAAACAATTTGTTTAAAAATCTGTGCTTCGCAGCCAAAGTATCCAAGTTTTATATACTTTAAACTCTCACTGTACAAAGTGAACAACGGACGTTTTCGATTTTCGACTGGGCTTTTAAACTTTTTTTGTACATGTTTTGTAATGACACCTTTAACCAAAATGGTATTTCGATGTAATATCACGGCAGATAAGATGACATTGGAAGCATTAAATTCGTTTTGGTTCAACTGTCATATTTTCGATATATTACAAAACACCATGTGTAGTAGTAAATGTATAGAAAAACAATTAGACCAATTTCAAAGGTCAGTCGATGCTGTTTCACCTCACTTTTGACTCTAAGCGTTAATAATATAAAACTTGAGTATTTTTTTTCTGTACAAAACACAGCTTTTTTGCAGAAGTACACAGATACAGGTTTGGTTTTATATTAGATGAGAGAGAATCAAAGCTTAACGTCGCGTTCAGCAATATTCCAGCTATATAGCGACGATCAAACAAACCTCCAAGCATTCCAACAAAAACAAGTCAACAACCCATGCAGCAATCCAGAAATAACCAACACAAGATGCCAAAAAACATGCACATACAATAAAACTTATGTAAAAAAACGATTTCTTTCAAATAACACAAAACACAGTCTTCTTTTATACCCCACTGAAAAGATCTTCTAAAGTAGGTGCTTGATAAAAAGAATCTCTTACAATCTTAAAATATATACAGTCGATCAGAAAATGTTTCACTGAGAGATCTTCCTGGCATGGAATACACCTTGGAGCTAGTTTCTTTTTTAGTAAATGTTTGTGAGTTAATCGGGTACGGCCGATTCTTCATGGCCTGATCATGGCTCTGATCAACGTTTCTGGCTGCTCAGATGAATATATCCTACTAAGGGAAATCAATTTTTCGTAAGCCTAACCTTCAGGTCAGGGCATCATTTGCCATGCAAATTACAAGCGTCTAGTCCGTCATTCATAATTCAGCCGTCGTCCATTAGAGAATATCCGCGTCCATAATCCTAAGACCTATTTCATATTCCATGTAACAGAAAAGACCATGTGGATACATGTCTATACGGTATGTGACCTTTAGCATCAAGTTCTTCCGTAAGAGTTTTTCAATATCCACATACATTCAACGCCAGAGTTTTTAGAAATAGTGGCGCAATACCTTTCACAAAATGCTTTTACCTCTTGAAGGGCCCTCGTCAACAGGGTTGAAATGAGCTTGGTGGTGCAGCTTCTAGAACCAGCTATGAATCTAGCTTTGTATGGTGATTTATGCATTTTGGGAGTCCAGTATACTTTTGGTATATCGTTATGTTTGGTTGGAAGACAAATACATAGACCATAGACAAACCTATATGCGATATATAATGTAGTGAAAGCATTTGGTTAAGTCGAGGCACAAAATATTTGTATTTTGATCCGGTGCAATGAACAAACACGTTTGTGTCAAATGTTTCATCCACAATTTCCTTTGGGAAAAGGGAGCGCCAATTGACATAGCAAATATGACCGTGTATGCTCACCTTTAGTCTTGCGGTTCTAGGCTAAATCTGGAAACACAAATATTAGTTTTTCTTTGAAAGGAGAGGAACATATTTCACAGCAAAAAAGGCTCCCTGTATATTCTCCTTGTAGCCAAATATTCTTGAAAATAAAGATATCTTTACTCATTCTCATACGAGATTGCAATACAATTCATTGTTTCAGATGTTACCTAAATAACAATGAATATATATAGACGTTTATACATGAAGGAAAAATGAGGGTCTGCCCAGTCAGCTTTGTCCCTACAACATGGACTTGTCAGTCATCGCATTATTCTGCCTGACGGCTGTCACCAATCTAGCCTCATCAACTGACATATATCCGAGTAAACAATTCCAAATATCCAGAAATCGCAGAGTTACGGTTCATCATATCTTCCTCTGTCTAGGAGAATTAACTGGTTTACTATTGTATATACGGAATAGTTCTTGTACGGCTTGTAGGTGTTGAAACTACAGCAGATAACTGCGAACTATGGCAGACGTAAGGAGATATAACGAGAAGAAAATTAACTTATACGGTTGTGGGAGATTACTGAAGCTATTCTTTAGAAATGAAAAATTCAGCTGAGTGTCAAACGCTCAAAACATAAAATTTATCTAAAACATCAGTGGCTTCTACAGATACTGTTGGTATATGTGGAACATTTCAGAAGACAGCAGATGCTTCGTTCGATACTCAAAACTTTCAGTTATTTGTGTCTCTTTACGTTCACTTGGAAAGCTTTTTAGGTTTTAAAATCGACTAAGTGCACATCACCGCATCCCTAAAAGATTATAAATAAAGTTGTTGTTTTAGGAATTATAACATTGAACGATGAGTTGAAAGATGTCATTTTGGAGCAATCATATAAGTCAACGAAAGCTTTCCGAATCAATGCTCAACATTTGACTTAGTATTTGTAAAACCAATCAACAGATAATGATGAGCACCCAAATAGTCTAAATAAACAAACTGATCAACATATATATTTCTAATTCTGGAGGAAGAGTATTTCTACGAGGGAATAAAACTAAACCAAAGATCATCTGAAAAGGGTTCGCAATATCAATTCTCATGTAAATCATCATTGCGAGGCATTGATACCGTGGAACTTTGAACTTTCATTACAAATACATTTTAATTAGTTAATTTGATGAACGCCGTGAATTGTTTATACCGGACGCTGTTCCCCAAGGTATATACAAAATGCGAAAGTGATTTGTTCAACCGGTCGTCGGATCACTTCCTCAAACAGGCTGGCCTGAAACCAATATACATGTTTTTTTTAGCATTGTAAGAGAACACATTAGGACAGATCAGTGTTTTAGCTCGTCGATGACTGAAAGGTTTTCGATACTTTTTAACATTCTATCCTCAGCTCTTTCGCCACAACCCAACGTCCCGGGCAATTTGTCATCAAAGTAAAGTGATTTACCGGTAACCGTTATCTGTTTGTATACATAATGTGATTTACCATAAAAAATAGTGGTTTGGGAAATGGCAAATTCAGCGTTTCTCTCGATGAGAACAGAAAATTTCGTGAGTATCCAAATTGCTGTAACCTCAAAATATGTTATAAAATTAACCTGGGACAAAAGTGGGACTCAATAAATTTTGTTCAAAACATTGAGAGTGATTGAAGACCATCCAATACTCAAGTGATTGGAGACCATCCAATACTCAAGTGATTGAAGACCATCCAATACTCAAGAAAGTCTCAAGAATTGTTATTCGGGAATTTGACAGATTTGGAATCGTGAAAACTTCGTGGTATATATAAATTCAGATCAAATAGTCTTTCAATTTTCCTCCAATAGCTCCATGTCAAGTCTTTATAGGGAAGTTTATGGTGGCCGACAGCTGCCATTCCATAAATGTAACTTTTTAACGTTTTTTCTATTTTTTTTTCTAATTGAAATATCTTTTCCATATTATTTCATTTTCATTTCATTTTTTTTAAATTTCATTTCCGTTTCCTTTTCGTTTCATTTTGATTTCATTTTCATTTTCATTTCACTTTCATTTCATTTTGTTATATTTTTTTTACTTACCGGTAAATTAAAAAAAAACATTATTTCATTTTTTTTAAATTTCATTTTCATTTCATTTCATTTTGATTTTGATTTTGTTTTCATTTCACTTTCATTTCATTTTCATTTCACTTTCATTTCATTTTGTTATCACAAGGAAAAATGTATATAAGGTGGCATAAGGTATAAGGTTTTTCCTCTCTCAAAACGAAAACAAATTCTTCTGTGGCCGAGAACTGCAAGCCGAGCGCTGCCAGCCGAGAGCTGCCAAATCATACTATTGGCTAATGTGTATCACGTGTGTGTTCATAGTGCCGTACCCTTAGCATTTCTCTCACAATGTCGGAAATTGGATGTCGGAAATTGGATGTTTCATGGAATCTGACTGATGGTTTGACGTTCATTGCCCCCGTTACCAACAACCAACAATATAAATAGCTAGTACCGGTAGGTAGAATATATTGTACCAAGTACACTAAATTACATCAAAAATAGCTCACTGTAAATATGGAATTTGTGCGTCATGGTTGCGGAATAGTATGGGAACCTAGAGCCACCCGGAAGGGGTGACTAAAAAGCGTCCGGTAGCGTCCAGAAGCGTCCGGTAGCGCCCGGTACTTTTTACACCGCCCGGTACACCCAACAGTATTCGTTTGTGTTCCATACAAACTTGTGCATGTCCCATGTAAATATCGACTGGTATTTGCCCTTGTCTGACGTGCGGGCGTTTAATCGCATGCACGCTCCACCTTCTGGTCTGGAATCATCCCGCCCAATTTTCTGGTCGGCTTTCTCGGTACTACTGATTGTTGTCATTTCTTTGGCACCGCTTTCTAGATGATCGTTAACAGACTTCATTTATCTTTTCCTGTAAATTTGAGCTTAAATCTGCCAGTATTCTCCGAATCATTTTTTTTTTCTTATATCGTCCGGTACTTCATTCACCGCCTGGTATTGTAAATTTGACATTTTTCTCTTTACGGTACGTTTTTCGCCATCCGATGCTTTTTAGATGTTCTATACATTTTTAAATGTTCTAAATGAGCGGGATGATTACAGACTAAACGCGCGCACGTCAGAAAACGGCAAATACCAGTCGATATTTACATGGGACATACACAAGTTTGTATGGAACACAAAAGGAGTACTGTAGGGTGTACCGGACGGTGTAAAAAGTACCGGGCGGTGTACCGGGCGCTACCGGACGCTTCCGGACGCTACCGGACACCCCTTCTTGCTAGCTCTAGGTTCCCATACTATATTCCGCAACCATGACGAACAAATTCCATATTAACATTGAGCTATTGTTGGTATAATGTAGTGTACTTTGTACCATATATTCTACCTACCGGTACCTAGAAGCTATTTATATTGTTGATTGTTGGTAACGGAGGCAATGAACGTCGAACCAACAGACTCCATGAAACACCCAATTTCCGACATATAAATGAATCTACTCGCTCAACGTGACCTCATATCCTGTGGTATTGTTTTCCGCCATATGGAACTTTTGTCGGCACCGTGATATCGAGAATTTATCCCTATGGGAAGCGGGGGGAGAGAGGACATACAGTGGGGAGGGGGGGATTGGCAATTGGCAAGTGCTACCGTCGTACAGGTTCATCTTCACTCTCGCATTGTGAGAGAAATGCTAAGGGTAGGCCTACGGCACTATGAACCCACACACTTGATACACATTAGCCAATAGTATGACTTGGCAGCTCTCGGCTGGCAGCGCTCGGCCACAGAAGAATTTGTTTTCGTTTTGAGAGAGGAGAGAGAGAGAGAAAAAAAAACTGGCAGTGCCGGGCGCTGCCACCTTACATATTTTTTTCCTTGTGATAACAAAATGAATGAAAGTGAAATGAAAACAAAATCAAAATGAAATGAAAGTGAAATGAAAACAAAACCAAAATGAAATGAAAAGGAAATGCAAATGAAATTTAAAAAAAAATGAAATAATGTTTTTTTTTAATTTACAGGTAAGTGAAAAAAAATATAACAAAATGAAATAAAGTGAAATGAAAATGAAAACGAAATCAAAATGAAACGAAAAGAAAACGGAAATGAAATTAAAAAAAATGAAATGAAAATGAAATAATATGGGAAAAAAAATTCAAAGAAAAATAAAATAAAATTAAAAAAACGTTAAAAAAGTAACATTTATGGAATGGCAGCTGTCGGCCACCATAGAAGTTCATGTTCATCCAGGATTGACACTGAAAATTTCTGAAGAAACATGGCGCAATCAAAATCGTCCCCATCATGGCATCAACAAATTGTTTCAGTATTTCGCAACGAAGTCATATCATTTGAGGAGAAAATTTGATCGATATTTTTTTGCCACACTTTAGAATTTTTATCCTATTAAATTCACCAAATGATATGTGATTGTTTAGAGTAATGTGACGGGGGTTAAGCGCGACCGTTCCTCATACTGGGGTGGTCCCACTATATACGGATCTACTCTCTGATATGTCGTGTCAATTAAAGCTGCCCTCATCTTGATATCTCATGAACTCGGCGATATATGGTTTCACGACGTTAGGTGGATATATACTGACCCCAACATACCGCGATAAAAGTTCATAATATGATCACAAGTGAACGCCTTATCTCTTGTGCGCAACTTGTTAGTGTCTCGGGATAATGGATGGCCACCAGATAAATGATGACACAAGAGTTATACTGATAGAGTATATGGCCTAAGTAATACATCTAAGAAATCTCTGGGCAAATGGCTGTATTCATAACAATAAACTAATTGACACTATGCAGCTATGCCATTTAGAAATAAATCTATTTTTTCGTGTTCCAATGAGTTGTTGATGAACAGTGACCTTGACATATTGATCTCAATGTGAGTACCAGACTCAACGCTTCCCCTACTGCATCAACTCACATGTACACAAAATTGAGTTTTCAATGATTTCCTGATCATTCGTTCACCGAGGCAGTGGCAGAAAGAGGCCACTTGTTAAGCTTGAGGTATTCCTGAGGTTTGATGACAATCAACATCCCCGAACTGCAGTTATAGCACAATTTTCCCAATAATTTCTTTATTTTTTTTTGTCGCAGTGCCTTGGTATTAACAACTTAATATCTTTATAAAACTGAAAAGCGTTTACTCTTTCACCATCAGCGACAAGACAGACGATTACAAGTGACATTTGCTACATCATGTGAAATATAATTAACGTAACAAAGCTTTATTGCAGAAATTTGTCGACAAGACAATTCTATCAATTAAGCGCTTACACTTCACGTTTCACAAGTTTGGCGATAAGTATCACTCCCTGATGAACAAATACGATCTTAGAGTACCGGATCTAATTGCGCTACGCTTCCTAGATATAAAATAGCCAAGAAACTAGGAACTTCCTTTGAGTGAAAGGATACTAGCTAGTGACAGGTATCAGACGATAGGAACAACATGATGTCTTTTTGGCATTATTCAAAACTGTAGACTGCTTCTCTCTTCCAAGAAGCTAGTTGATGCTTCGATCTTATTAAAACTAGATCTACAAAAATCCACTGTTCATCTTTAATTGTCGCTCATGTAGATCTGTGAACAACATTCCCGTTTCCGTGTTCTGAGTATTGACCAATGTGGACCAAATATCCTGGAAGGTTGTTTAGACTTATTTTAAGAAACCACACAAGGGAAATTATGACCGTATTTGATCCCCAAAAGTGACCACACAATGACCTGTAATGCCAACATTCCGGGCTGTATCCTCTCCCACGTCGAACCATACCACATAAACAACTAATTTAGCATGAGTACCCATTTGCAAAGAACAATGCAATTAAGTTACATTTGGTGTGCATGGGCGGGTGTGCATGGGCGGGCGTCTACTGTTAAAAACGTGTTTCTGACGTTGAGAAAAAATGTTGAAATCTTTTTAAAGCGTTTTTATAATGTCATGGGGGAAATATTTCTAAAAAAGGTTTTTATATTCCCGCACTTTTAAGTTTTAAAAGGCTTTAACATCACCTTTAGCAAATTATATGAAAACGTCTTGTGTTCAATTTTTCTTTCATCATCAATCCAGTGTATTTTACAATTGGTTTACATTTACACTTGCATGTAGGTATACATTTCTCTAGAGCCATATTGAACATGCAATATCTGGTAATGTTGTAGTATATTAGCTCCCATAATTAAATATATTTGCTTTGACTCAGGCATTGCCACCTCCAGGGTAGACTTCTATGAGCCAGTAATAAGGGTCGGAACTTGCGGGAGGTTGTACAACATAACAAATTACAGACCAACAGGTATAGCATACTGACACCGTTTAATATAAGACAGTGCCATGTCGAAAGAAACGTAGGTTGTATAGACCCATATGATCCTGCACCAAATAACATAGAGATGTCTCCTTAATTTACCAGACATACTCCAGAACATCTTAAAAACATATGATGGATGTCCTGGCAATCCCCAAACATCCTTCGAATATCTCTCAAATTATCTATATTATTTTCATCCGATTTGCTCGAAAGTTACTGCGAAATAATTGCTTGGTTGTTCGTCGTCTTTGCTCTCTGTTTATATACCAACCTCTGGTTAGGTGTAATACCGTGCATCTGCAGACCATAATACCATAGCTCTGTTGTTTGTGATCTTGACTTTGTTAACAGCGAAATGGCAGATTTTTTCATCAATATTCTGTGATCTATACCAGGAATCACAGCGTTTCTGTTTCCACTCATCGACACACCCACGTGGTTACCGGGAACATGTCACGTGTTATATTGATGACACAATGATCCTAAATGGTTGAAGATCCTTCAGTGGTATTTCTCTTCGCTCACAATTAACACAGAGTGTATGCGGACATGATGATAAACTGACAGGTTTCCATCAAATAATCTCCCTCCCACATATACAGCGAACACTGAAAGCCGAAGACAAAAATATATAAAAATGTAATTCATATTATCAATATATGCTAATGCCATTTAGAAAGTAACTTTTTACCAAGAAAGTGCCATCCCAAAACTAATTGGATATTTATATTATCAACTATGCAAGAACGGCAGTGACTTTTATCACTTTTATGTAGTCTCTGTTACAATAAATTTTCCAGATTTGAGAATTTGAAAAAAACCCAGATACATCTGTTTGAAATGTCAATATATCGTTGTTATGAATAATCCCTCAGGCTTTTAATTTCCAAAGTAAGTCGTCTCTCCGACATTTATTCAACGATCTTTAACCGAAACTTCAGTAATGGAAGGATGTACTCGACAGTGTTGAATACTGTAGATATCTACGGAAGCCCCCAGGGGACATGAGAAAAAAAAATGGCATTGCTGTATCGTGCGCACAAGATAGGAGCTATGTCGTGCGCACGAGATAGAGACGAGGCTCAGTGTGGCCAAACCGAGGCCGTATGTGTATTTAACATGAAGCCTCGATCGTTTATATGTCGTGCGCACGAGATAGAAGCCAGGTCGTTGGCACGACATAGCGACTATCTCGTGCGCACGAGATAGCGTCTAACTCGTACGCACGACATAGCAATAACATTTTTTTCTCTCCCATGTCCCCTGGGGGTTTCCGTAGATATGGCATGCTGATGGCAAAATACCAGCGTAGCGTGCAAGATTGATGGCGTTACGTTTCGTAACTTATGTCTAATTCTTCTCAACCCGGGGTCAGGGGACGTATGAACACATGTACTGCAAGATGGTTTTCATATGAACACGCGCATTTAAAGCGTGGCTGAGATACATCATTCCCTAAATAGCAAATTTGAGCAGACCGACAGCTTCAATCGGCAACACTTTGCGTGCAATACACTTGGCCCTTTTCACACCTTGGTTGAATGGTTCCCCACATGTAGTCACCTATTGTATGTGTCTTGCATGACGGATTTGCCCAAATTTGCAACGAATATAATAACGGATTAAGAATATTATCAGCGATACGGATTTCGTATTTTTGGAACATCATGATGTCTTGCCGGCATCATTGGAAACTGTTGAATGCTTCAACTATGCATACTATGATTGTTTTTTTTTTAAATTTAGTCCTAATTCTGTTATTTGGATTAGGGTTTTGGATGATGGATGCGGATATTCTTTAATGGACGACGGCTGAATATTGAGTGACATAATGGACGTTTGTATTACAATGTTAAAACTCAAACCTGCAGTGACAGAAAAAGCTATACAAATGGAAGAGCGGCTATATACCAAGACGATAATTGCTATAAGACGATAGATGATGCAGACAATATTAACTGCGGGGAAGCTACCGGAGGGTATCGTTTCATCCGTGTACCGAAAGTCAGCCAATATATTCCATAAAACCAAAAATTTATAGAAAAATAGCAAGAATAAAGAAGTAAATAATCATTCAAAAACTCTCATCTGGGTCATTCTCACGGAAAGGCACATTTTCACTTGGGGAAATATCTCAAAATCAACATCACCAATGACTACAGAATTTGATTTCAACAGAGTCTCCATTGACAAAACTCTTTATAATGCCTACAATAAATGCAGACATTCCGAACAATAAACTTTTCGTAACACTTAACGGTGGAGTTGTCTTCAACCATGTCAGTGGTCTTACACAGGAATGATCAGTATATTGGGCACTAAGAGAACAGAAATAGGAAGATATACACATGCTAGGCAATAGATTGCATGTAACTATGACTAATGATGAAAAAATATTGAAGTTAGGAAAACAAGTTTGTTTTTAATATCCTAATTATGCTACCTAGCTCACCAAAATCAGCCAATTGGACCGCATGTATCAACCATTTATGTAGATTCTGTATAATAAAACCTATTTATTCTTGATGCTGACTTTAAACTAATCGAGTTTGTTTCTTTTTCAAAATATGGGACAATTTAAACAAGTGTTTCTGAATTTCTAGACCATTCTTGCATCCGTAACACCACTGACAATCCGGTAACACCACTGACCTCGTGTAACACGTACCACTGATTAATTTGTTCATAGACGCAAAAATGCAGTTGCAAGTGAAAAATATTTAGGGGCAAAACAGGTATATGAAAAGCCTTCTGATAAAACTGCTTCTTCTTCTTCAAATAGTTATCTAACTGAAATGTAACACCAGTGACAACCCGGTAACACCAGTGACCTCGAGTAACACCACTGACCTCGTGTAACAACAGTGACCAATTTGTTCATAGAGGCAAAAATGCAGCCGTGAGTGAAAGCGATCTAGGGGCAAAACACGTATATGACAAGACTCCTTAACTTAGTATTATTTGGAAGAAAGGTAAATTCAAGTTGTACTGAAATTTGGAGCAAAATCATCATTATTGTCAATGGTGTTACCCTACAAATAGTAACACCACTGACCGGTAACACCACTGACATTTTGGAAGGAATTAATTGTTGCTCCCTCGTATATTGTCGTGACGGTCCAAGAACAATGATTTTGTAATTCATACGCACATTTCTTTATTACCAGTTAATATTTTTACTCGGGAGCCACTACATGTTGATCTTGACACGTAACACCAGTGACCGGTAATAAACATACGCTGAAAATTTGGAGCTAGAAATGACTGAAATACTGAAAAGAGTTTCATAAAACACTTCTTATGGAATCTCAAGTTTACCCGCGCTTGGAAAAGAAGCCGTCTGGTGAAAAATCTTTGTTTCTAATTTAAGCGTTCGCTTTTTGGCTCTGATTTCAGTTACAGTAACACCAATGACCCGAAAACCAGTTACAGACATTTGTCCATGCCATTTTCACAAGATAATCTGCCCTTGTAAACAATATATTCATATATTGAAAGAACAGATGCAGCTGGTTGCCAAAAAGGTAGAATAATGTAGAACAAAAGAATTTCTGGCAACTTTATCGTGGTATCAAGTAGGTCACTACAGCCAGTGACAGGTCTATTTTACCCTAAATTGAGGGTTCTGGTGAAAATTTACCCGAAAAAATCAATCGGGACAGTGCTTGCAATAAGTTATTCGTACTCTACTAAATGAATACTACGAACAATCTGAATTTTTTCAGCCATAAGACTGGTTAGAAGAAAATTTGGGTCGAGTGACACGAATTGCGCCTTTCCGTGAGAATGACCCATCTACATCTGAAATTCCAAAACTCAAATTTGCATGTGATTTTCAATCTACCTACACAGGGACTTTAGATTTGAGGTTGTCCCCTATCCTTTTTTAACATGCGATTATCGCAATTATCTCTATTACATTCTTGGAAAAGAAATTGAATGTTCATCATATTATTTTTTATAAAAATGCGTTAAATCGTTTATAAGGTTATACTGGAAGCTGTGTCCGAAGGTATATACAAAATGCGGAGTGGATTTGTCGGATGCTTTCTTATTGTGAAACAAATATACAAGTTTCGGCATTATAAGCGTACATATTAGGACAGATCAGTGTTTTAGCTCGTCAATCAATGAACGGTTTTCGACACCTTTTCAAAACTCTATCCTCAGCTCTTTCGTCACAACCCAACGTCCCGGGTATATTTTCTTGGCGTACATCTGGACTGAGAACAGCTAAGTTGCTCCACTGAAAGAAAGTGATTTACCGGTAACCGTTATCTGTTTGTATATGCTTCACTCCTGCTGATATACCATTAGTAACAATGGTGTCGGATATGGCAAATTCAGCATTTTGGACGATGCGGACAGGAATTTCGTGAACCTCAATAAATGTGCTGTGACCTCAAAACATGCTTCCCACATGGGAAAACTGTGGGACTTATGTTCAAATTATAACACTGAATAAACGCAATAACTTAGAATAAATTATTTTCAAGTATTTTAAAGACGATTTATTCATTTCCCGAATCGGAGTGATTTCATTTGAAGAGAAAATTTGGTCCACATTTTCTTCACACCTGTGAACTTTTATATCTATTAAATTGATCAATTGCTTAGAGTATGTGACGGAGGTTAAGCGCCACCGTCCTTCGCATTGGGGTGGTCCCACTATATAAGGTTCTACTCTCTGATATGTCGTGTCAATTAAAGCTGCCCTCATCTTGATATCTCATGAACTCGGCGATAATGGTTTCACGATGTTAGGTGGATACATACTGACCCCAACATATCGAGATAAAAATTTAAAATATGATCACAAGGGGACGCCTTATCTCTTGTGCGCAACATGTTAGAGTCGCGAGATAATGAATGTCCACCGGATAAATCATGACACCAGAGTTACTGATTAGAGTATATGGCCAAAATAATATGACATCTAAGAAATAACAAGAGACTAATTGGTACTATACAGCTATGTCATTTAGAAGTAAAATTTACGAGATTCTCATGTTTTACCTGTTTCAATGAGTTGTTAATTGCCAGTGACCTTGACCTTAATGCTGCGGCCCGAATCACCGCCTTCCCTACTGCATCAACTTACATGTACTTGAGTTTCAATGATTTTCTGATTGTTGGTCCAGAGTGACCTTGACCTAAAGAGGTTTCGTGTTTGCCATAATCTTGAGTAATTCCTGAAGTTTGATGACAGTCCACAGTTATAACACAATGGTTTCATTAATTTCTTCATTTTGTGGTGACAACGACCTTGATATTTGAACTAAATATTGATACCTGACATATATCCCACGAACATATCCACTCACCGAAAAAATCGAGTTTCAATGATTTCCTGATTTTTTGGTCATGGTGGCTTTGACCTTTGACTTCAATTATGCACACCTTCAATTCCCCTCATAAATCGTCTCACAAAAAATTGCAATTCCCATGGATTTCTGATTTGTGACCTTCACCTTTGAACTGTTGACCTGGTTGACCGCTCGTCTCTTGCAGGAAATTCGCCTAGTTTTATGTATACTATGATTAATCCTTTTAATTTGG
The DNA here is from genome assembly GCA_036873755.1 of Hanleya hanleyi. Classification (NCBI taxonomy): domain Eukaryota; kingdom Metazoa; phylum Mollusca; class Polyplacophora; order Lepidopleurida; family Hanleyidae; genus Hanleya; species Hanleya hanleyi. Next base: position 327 of record JAVTVY010052138.1, on the reverse strand, counting down.
GGCTATTGTTATGATATGAATTAGATCTTTGAATTATGGATGCGGAAATTCTGTAATGGACGACGCCTGAATATTGAATGACGGACTAGACGCTTGTATTTTAGGTGATTCTATCCCTTTCTGGACAGTAATATTCCAGTGGGGTGTGCGTATGGCGTATACATATCTCGCCTTGTAGCATTTCCTAAATTCTGTGTTAAGTGCGACGATTTTAATCAACGTCACTAAACTTTATTGCAGAAAATTATAAAACAGGACTATACCCAAGCGCATCCACTCAAAGTTTCTCAAATTTAGCGAAACATATCGCATGCTGATAGCAAAAAA
>JAVTVY010052137.1:0-27044 GCA_036873755.1 Hanleya hanleyi | reverse complement strand
TTATAAGTAGATTCGATTATTAATCAATTATTTTTAGGATTAGACTTTCTTGGTGAAGCACAGAAACTAGTGCTGGATGGGTCGACCCCGTGGGGGTTCGAACCTGTGCTCTCAGAATTTGGCATCAAATTGCCAGCAGTAAATGTAAGCGCCCTAAACCACTCGGCCACCACAGCTCTTGTTTTTGCAGCTGCGTTTAGGCCTATATTGCACGGCAATAGCGTGAAGAACAGATGTATTTAGTCTCCGGGCCCCATTAGAATTGACATATCAAGATTTTCAATGTTTTCCCATGGGTTAGAATAGCAGCATGTTAGTCCTTGGTTCTTCAACCTGAGCCAGTGAGCGCGTCATGGGGCTTTGTTTACATTCCACTCGAAAGTATGTCACTCAGTCACGGGATCGTGGAGCTATCAATGAAGGGTGGTCAGTGAAGATTTTGTGACAAAAGGCATTTTTGTCGCCACTGATTGATCCGAACTGAAATTTTTTGTATGGCATAGCTAATTTCTAACTGTTATGTCAGCAGGGGTCCAATATACAGACATAACAGCCATAAGTTTTAAGGCTAATGAAATTGAATACACGACTCCACAGTCTCGCCATATTAGGTAAACTGGGTCGTATCCAGAGCGAGGCTCTGGGTCAGTGGAACGTAAACACTGGCGAGAAAGCGCGTGGCCCAGGCTAATAGGCATAAATACACGACTCCACAGTCTCGCCATATTAGGTAAACTGGGTCATATCCAGGGCGCGGCTCTGGGTCAGTGGAACATAAACACTGGCGAGAAAGCACGTGGCCCAGGCTAATCAAACATGCCGAAAGGTGCAAATAATGGCTCAAGTAAAGGAAAAGGCAAGGGTAAACGCAAACTTCTCGAGGACCCCGAAGACGGTCATAACCTGGATGACATGTCCCATGAAAATTTTACTTTATGGTCGCCGCTGGCACTCAAAAATTACCTTGAAATTCGAAGGAAGTCTGCAGACGGCTCGTTTGAGGAGTTGGTGGCAAGGCAAGTATAAATATAACTAGATGTAAATGTTATCCTAAGGGATAACTGAGATACCCCCGTTCTGCAAGACACAAGTCTCCCGTTCCGAGTAATATTTCAATACAGTATGAATAACCCCCAAGGATAGGAAGGGTCATAACTTTGTAACAAATGTGTGAATCGCACGATAAATGTATTAAAATAGAAGCAAAATTTTAGAAGTATTAGTCCGGACAAAATTGTAAGGGGGGGGGGGGAGAGAGAGGGAATAATGATGGAATATTATAATGTAAAATACTGCTTGCTGATCAGGTTATCAGTGCACTCATTACATGAATATTTTAAGAAATTTGGTAATTTTGACCAAATATTTCAGGTCATAAATAAGAGATGCACATCTTCAAACCATATTAAACATGTGTACAAAGTTTCAGAAACATCCAGTAATAACTGTGTTATTACTGGAGAGGGTATAATGGAATATTATAATTGAAAATACTGCTTGCTGATCAGGTTATCAGTGCACTCATTACATGAATATTTTAAGAAATTTGGTAATTTTGACCAAATATTTCAGGTCATAAATAAAGAGATGCACATCTTCAAACCATATTAAACATGTGTATAAAGTTTCAGAAACATCCAGTAATAACTGAGTGACTAGTTAATTACACAAGAACATGCTCTATATATAGTGGAATATATGCAGAAAATCGACAAAGTCCAAGTCTGGATAAAGAAGGCCTGGTAATTTTGACCAAATATTTCAGGTCATAAATAAGAGGTGCACATCTTCAAACCATATTAAACATGTGTATAAAGTTTCAGAAACATCCAGTAATAACTGTGTGACTAGTTAATTACACAAGAACATGCTCTATACATTGGAATATATGCAGAAAATCGACAAAGTCCAAGTCTGGGTAATTTTGACAAAAAATAATATTTCATGTCTCAAATAGGAGATGCAAATCTTCAAACATGTCTACAAAATTTTAGAACCTTCTGATAAAAATAGTAGGAGTAGTTGATAATACTAGAATTTTGTCTCTACATGGGAATAGATCCTGAAAATTGCAAAGTCCTATAAAGTTCAAAACTTCATAAATATGTCAAAAATTTTAATTTCACCTTGTAAATACGACATGCACAACTTCAAACCATAGGTAACACATATGTAAAGTTTCATTAAAATAGAAGCAAAATCTTAGGAGGAGTAGTCCGGACAAAGTTGTGTGATCCTGAAAATGGCAAAGTCCTATAAAGTTCAAAACGTCATAAATGATTGATTGATTGATTGATTGTTTATTCACCATTTCATCAAATGTATATACAAACATAATATCTAATACGGCTGTATAAATGGCGGGAATAAAACCCAGGGGGCTTGTTCTATCCCAAAAATAAAAATTATGTCAAAAATAAAAATTTCGCCTTGTAAATAGGACATGCACATCTTCAAACCATAGGTAACACATATGTAAAATTTCATTAAAGTAGAAGCAAAATCTTGGGACTAGTCGGACAAAAATTGTGTCTGCAGACAGACGGTCGGACAGACGGACAGACAGACGAACAAGCCGATTCCAGTATACCCCCCTAACTTTGTTGCGGGGGATATAATAAATACTATGCTATCACATTATATAGACTGATGACTACTTCTTACTATGTAAAATGAATTCTCTAGGCCCACTAAACTTTAGTACTGGTAATACTAGGAGAAATGGCATATTCGGTTGAATTTCTGTTTCATTTCTCTCAACCTTATGGGAATATAATTTTTTGTTAAATATTTAATTTTTTGTATTGTTATTTTTGGTTTCCAGTTTTACATTAGGTATTCTCATGGTTATACTGCTAGATTATTGTTGTTGCTTCATGGTATGGTGGAGGGTAGTAGCCTAGCAAAATAATGCTTAGAGTGTACTGTACATAACCACATAATCACTAACACTGTCTTGTTTAGTACCGGTATATATTTGAGTGAAAAAAATGTATAAATATTTTTATTTTAAATATATCTATATTCTGGTGATTAAATGTCGTATCAATTGCAGCCCTCGCAATTCACTGCGGCAAAAAAAAAAATGCCGCAGACGTCTGATTTTCCGATCTGAAAAATTATCGTGGGGCCTATGTTTTTATCAGATGGGTATCATACCAGGTTTTCACGCAAACGCTCGTTCAGGTTACGTGAAGGTTGCTCAATTTTATCTGCTATCTTACTTCCACAAGTCGGCAGTGTCTGTCTGCACAAAGTGAAAATAAAACACAGGAAGGAATCAATCGGAGATTGCTCAATTGTATGCCCCCCCTTCCGCTTTAATCCGACACTGCCCTGCCATTGTTCTGTTCTTTATTGGTTGGTGGAGGCCTAATTCGGATAATCATAAAAATTCTGTTTCAGTCACTTGTTTTGCCATGCCTCACATAATACATATTCCAAGTATAACCCAACAAGTGATAATACAATGTTTCGATGAAAGATGGTCGCCAGGGCTCTCGTCAAATCCGAAAATGTGATCTGGTTATGAGACCTACTTTCCTTGGGAGTATATTGTGGTGAAATTATGAAGCGATCAGTGGTACTTTGAATTTTGCACCCAATTCACTCTTTTTGGGGCAATTCATACTTCAGGACCTATGTTATCTGCTTTGGAATGTAGAATAACATATAATATAGCCATTTTCCTGGTCCAAATCTGTTATGGACTGAGATGCAGCCTGGATAAATAAATATATCCCATTCACTTAGGTTTGATAAACAAAGGGCTATAACTCTTGAAAATATAACCGAAAGCAGAGAGATTTCACACTGCACACCTATGGGTCACTGAACACATATCACGCAAATTTCATACTTGTCCATACAATATTAACCGAGATCCAGCCCTACAAGTCCCAATTCACAAAGATTTGAAGAAAAAGGGCCATAACTCTTGAAAATATACACGAAATGTGGAGAAACTTCACGCTGCACAACTACAGGGCACTAACCACATATCCTGCAAATTTCACAATTGTCCATACAATATTAACCGAGATCCAGCCCGGACAAGTCCCAATTCACAAAGATTTCAAGAAAAAAGGGCCATATTGTTGTTGTTGTTGTTGTTGTTCCGGACGTCCCTCCTTTCAGACTAGGAGCACCCTCTTACAGAGGTATTTAGAAGCTTGCAGTAACCCCACCGCTTACTAGGGTAATACTATGGACAAGTATGCGGTGGGGTTACTTTCATAACTCTTGAAAATATACGCGAAATGTGGAGAAACTTCACGCTGCACAACTACAGGGCACTGACCACATATCCTGCAACTTTCATAATTGTCCATACAATATTAACCGAGATCCAGCCCGGACAAGTCCCAATTCACAAAGATTTGAAGAAAAAAAGGCCGTAACTCCGGAAAATATACGCGAAACGTGGAGAAACTTCATGCTGCACAACTACAGGGCACTGACCACATATTCTGCAAATTTCATAATTGTCCATACAATATTAACCGAGATCCAGCCCGGACAAGTCCCAATTCACGGAGAATTCAGGAACAAAGGGCCACAACTCTTGAAAATATAAGCAAAACGGGGGAAAACTTTACGCTGCAAAACTGTGGGGCACTGACCACATATCATGCAAATTTCATACTTGTCCATACAATATTAACCAAGATCCAGCCCGGACAAGTCTCATTCACAGAGATTTCAGAAAAAGGGCCATAACTCTTGAAAATTATACCGGAACTCGGAAAAAACTGTACGCTGCACAACTACGAGGCACTGGTCACATTCCATGCAAGTTTCAATCCTGTCCATCAAATATTAACCGAGATATTGCACGGACAAGAAATTCGCTGGGACAGACGGACGGACGGACGGACGGACGGACAGACGGACAGACGGACGGACAAAGCGATCGCTATATGCCCCCCCCCCCAATAAAAGTGGCGACAGCGATATTTCCGCGTATACCGTCCACTTTCTCTTTCTCCGTTTGTCGACTGGCAGGCTAATTTACACGGCCGTGGTTGTTTGATAAATCATGAATTCCGTATGGCCTAGTTAATTGTTTGGGTCGGAGTGGTTTCGTTTCACTGGTCAGACAATTACGCATGCCCAGATGGAAATAGGTCAGCAATGTCAGAAATTGCATGAAATAGAAAGTGAAGAGGTCTGTCCGAAAAGTGAATGACCAATTAGTGGACCCCCTCTAGGAAGCAACCCCATAATTAGATTGGCACTGTCGCTGCATGCAAAGTGCCACCGGTTAAAAGTTTGTACCCGAACTGTGACGTCTGGAACGTATTTCTTTCACATTTTTTACAGCATGTTGACCTCAACACGTGCAAGCCCCGGGTGATCTCAATCATGAAGTCTGGTGATCACGGGGGGTGGAAGGACCAGTCGCATGCAAATTACCACATCATCTTTTATTCTCGGGTTTTGTATTCGAATGAAGCGTTACCTTATTTTTATGTCATTGAAATATTGCCACCGTTTTCACGGGTATAAAATATTCATATGATCAAATAATATGAACTCGTGTTCAGCTTTGTTACAACTTTCACCCCTGCTGATTTTGCCAAGTGACTCAAGTGAGGTTATCCCGGGCAGTGTGGTTCGTGTCCAAAAACAATGAAAACCGTGGGGGAGATGGGTTGTAGTGAAGTTTCTCCGTAAATCAAATAACATCTCGTTGGGGTATTTGTTCTCTTATTAAGAGTAAGATAATCTTTATTCTTTTCACACTAATGTAATATTCTCATGGTTTCCGGATAATAAATATCTTTTTGCTGAAACAATGGGGAAACAGTTAATTGGGTGTGCGTGCTCTTTCACCCCTGGAGTCAAAATCAGTATGACCCGCTATCGCTAACGATAGCGGGTCATACTAGTCTAGATACGAATGTTTGACACCCAAAGGTCATCCGTACGACAGGGTCAGGATTCAAGTATCTTTATTATCAGTGATTATGGCAAAGCATTTTCTTGGTGTAGATGACAAAGGACCTACCAATATGATATGATCCAAATAGTGTGCGGGGGGCACAGGTTGTGAAAGACGCATCTTTGTTTACAAGACAATGCTTCTCTTGAGATTTTTGCTCGAATAAACAACATTCTTTATTCTTCTTACATTAATGAAACATTATTACGCTTTCGGCGGAATAAACATCTATTTGATTGAACAATGAGACACCAGTTTTAGAATTTTTCCACCCCTTACCGACCCCGGTCTTCATGCTGATTTCACCATTTCAGACTGACCCGATTCTTGTCAACTCGACATATACCGTACCGTAAATTAACGGGAATTGGTGCACTCGAACTCGGCACAAAATTAACATGCCTTGCAACAGCGTTTGTCAAGAATATTTTACGGACACATTACGAACAAGAGAGTGATTAAAAGAATGTATTATAGCGCCTCTATCGAACTAAGACATCTCCTAGAAGAAGAATAGGTTCGCAGCAGTGATCAAGTCAAATCACTCGAGGACAACCCCGACAACCTCCTGCCTATTTACTCGCGTACTGAGACACTGGGACAAGCAAAACGCTGTAAGATAACACTTTCTGATACAAAAGAGTATTGTAACATATCTATTGTTAAAGTAATAGACTCAAGAAAGAAAACAATATCACAATAAACAGAAAATACAGACAATATCAAGGATGAGCTCAAGAGCTCTTTCTTTAGGATGTGTACGTTGGTCGGACGGCGGAAGGATATCTTTAAACTTAATTCATGCCCCTATAATGTAAATCTATTACCATAGATTACATAAAAATATCACAACAGATGGTACCAGTATTACATTAAACCATCCACAGTGCCGATTCTATGAGTTCACATGTTGACGTCTTTATTAATTTATCACCGTTCCAGGGGGCATTTGAACAGCTGCCGTTAACTTGAGACACACACTTTTGCTATACACACACATGTTTTTATTAACTGCTACATTATGGGAAACGAAATTAAACAGATATGTAATCAGTATTAAGAGGCTGTATTTAAGATGCTAAGTACAATCCTCAAATTCTACATTCATCAGATTGCCGATACCCAAAATGTGTTGTCTCATATATCTAGATAACAACGTGATGTACAGATGCTATTTATTCGTCTTTGTACCGGTCATGCTCAGGAGAATGACATAGAATCATTTTTATCTTGTGCCGAGAAGGTGTTGAGTTGAATTACCGTAAACTACATAAATGCTACCTTTCTACTATAGGACTATATATAAGAATTTGTTGTATTGTTGGGAAAATAATGCGATTTAAAAAGTTGTTTTGGTTGACAAGGGCACTGAAAACCATTAAAGATATGTAAATGTATTTTCACACGTAAAGCCTGTAATCTACTGAACTTTTTATTATTCAATCTGTTTCCTTTAGTTAAAAAATTGTAAAATTTCTGGTGATTTTTGATGAAAATCACTGGTGCCCATCTTAATATAGGCAGGATTTCAACTGAGGGTGGGGATTTCCAAGAGTTCAGTTCGCGTCGGAGTCCTAATGCTCACCCTACTTCGTAGGTCCTGTGACGTTAGTCACACTGCTCATGTTTTAGCTATAACTCTGTAACGAATTTAGGTAAAGATCTGGAACATTCATCGTACTAACTATAATCTGTTAATAATACAACACTATTTTCAGACCAAAAAGGAAAAAAAAGGCACATATATGGAATTTTCTTTGGATTGATTTTCAATAAATTGCAATTGAATTTCAATACATGAGTAGTGTGAATAACGTCACAGGACCTACGAAGTAGGGTGAGGAAGATGAGTTGGGGGTCCAAGCGTAATGTTATAGGTCACCTAAGTAGGTCAAATTTTCATCAAAAGTAAGTCAGCTCAGAACATGCTGGTAACAATTCCCTAATGCACATTCATGCCAAAAATCAAGGTTCTAATGTCAACAGTTCTCCATATTTTGCCGACGAAAGGATTCGGATGGACTGACTCACTCACTCTCTCACTCACTCACTCACTCCTTACCGGACAATTTGCAAATGAGAGCCTACTTCGTAGGAACAATGAAATTCGAGGCTTACGATTGATTGATTTTCAATGTATTTCAGGACATTGCTTACTTTTCAACGCAATGAATTTTGGCACGGATGGCCTACCATAGTATAGTGCGTGAAGGTCATGTACCGGTCTATATACATGAATTAATGACCTAGAAAAGGCGAATATTTTTCTATGCAGCCATCGGTATATTATCCATGAACATAAGAGAAATACTCACCCGACTTTGTTCTGACACTTTCCAAGGATTTCGACATTTTCTTCACATGGAATATCTACACAATTAGCTCAATCGTCGATAAGTGCAGCTATTGCTGATGATGCATGAAAACAACACACAGTTAACATTCTAGTTCATCAGCGCCAATGTCACGGGCATAAGTTCCCAGGTACCGGTAACATTCCAATTATATCAATGTCGGCTATATAGGTTACTGTGTTTGTCCTATTTCTCGCCCATATGTTTGTTCATTGTTTCGCAGTCTGAAGGGCAAATTACAGCTACACACGCATACAACTGTTTGCGAAACACAGTACTAGAGACGACTCGATCGTCCCAGTGCAAACGAGGAAGAGCTTCATCCTTTATGTGTCAAAATAGAAGGAACATTTTCTGGCGTCTGCTGAGTACTTCGGTAGCATGCGCGTGTCTGAAAAAAGCAAAGATACATTTATTAGTCATTTTGCCGAAAAGTTAAATCTCAAACAAACTTCCAGTCCAGGAAAAAAGAAACTGAATTTCTTGATCCTTATGGAGGTAATAAATGAGGAATATTCCTACGAAGTAGGCTACAGATCGCAAATTGTCCGGTAATGAGTGAGTGAGTCAGTCCATCCGAATCCTTTCGTCGGCAAAATAAGGAGAACCGTTGACATTAGAACCTTGATTTTTGGCATGAACGTGCATTAGGGCATTGTTACCAGCAAGTTCTGATCTGAAATAATTCTGATTTAAATTAGATTGATAATTAACACTTCAGTATATTGTTATACATGTAGCTATATGTGGACTATAGCCTTTAACGTGTATCAGCTTCAAATTCAGGTCAAATTACCCAGAGCTAAAAATACCCTGTCCCACTGTATGTCTTTGTACCGGTTATGCTCAGGAGAATGACATAGAATAATTATTATCTTGTGCAGAGAAGGTGTTGGTCTGAAGTTGAATTACCGTAAACTACATAAATGCTACCTTTCTACTATAGTACTATATATAAAAATTTGTTGTATTGTTGGGAAAATAATGCGATTCAAAAAGTTGTTTTGATCCTGGACAAGGGCACTGAAAACCATTAAAGATATGTAAATGTATTTTCACACGTAAAGCTTGAAATCTACTGAACCTATATTATTCAATCTGTTTCCTTTAATTAAAAAATTGTAAAATTAAATCGGCGATCGTTATTTATTTTGGAATGAAGGCGCATTAGGAGACTGTTACCAACAAGTTCTGAGCTGACCTACTTTTGATGAACATTTCTGCTGATTTTTGATGAAAATCACTGGCGATTCTGACTTGGGCGATGCCCATCTTAATATAGGCAGGATTTCAACTGGGGGTGGGGATTTCCAAGAGTTCAGTTCACGTTCGAGTCCTAATGCCTACTGTACTTCGTAGGTCCTGTGACGTTAGTCACACTGCTCATGTTATTAATTCAATAGCCGTATTTTTCCCCCTATTTTCCTACGAAGTAGGCTACAGATCGCAAATTGTCCGGTAATGAGTGAGTGAGTCCATCTGAATCCTTTCGTCGGCAAAATAAGGAGAACCGTTGACATTAGAACCTTGATTTTTGGCATGAACGTGCATTAGGGCATTGTTACCATCAAGTTCTGATCTGAAATAATTCTGATTATAATTAGATTTATAATTAACGCTTCAGTATATTGTTATAGATATATGTTAACTGTAGCCTTTAACGTGTATCGTATTTCACATCCAAACATTTCATCATTGCCAAGAAAACTGTGGTCCGTTTTGCTCCAGCGTTTTATCGCATTTAATGAGTATCAGTTACTGTCCGTCTAAAAATACCCTGTCATTGAAACACATTCCACTATGCCACATGGCCCTATTACTGAGGTTAATCATTATTATCTTGTGCATAGAAGGTGTTGGTCTTGAGTTGAATTACCGTAAACTACATAAATGCTACCTTTCTACTATAGTACTATATATTAAAAATTTGTTGTATTGTTGGGAAAAGAATGTGATTCAAAAAGTTGTTTTGATCCTGGACAAGGGCACTGAAAACCATTAAAGAGATGTAAATGTATTTTCACACGTAAAGCTTGAAATCTACTGAACCTATATTATTCAATCTGTTTCCTTTAATTAAAAAATTGTAAAATTAAATCGGCGATCGTTATTTATTTTGGAATGAAGGCGCATTAGGAGACTGTTACCAACAAGTTCTGAGCTGACCTACATTTGATGAAAATTTCTGGTGATTTTTGATGAAAATCACTGGCGATTCTGACTTGGGCGGTGCCCATCTTAATATAGGCAGGATTTCAACTGGGGGTGGGGATTTCCAAGAGTTCAGTTCGCGTTCGAGTCCTAATGCCTACTGTACTTCGTAGGTCCTGTGACGTTAGTCACACTGCCATGTCTGTAAATTCCTACGAAGTAGGCTACAGATCGCAAATTGTCGGGTAATGAGTGAGTCAGTCAGTCAGTCAGTCCATCCGAATCCTTTCGTCGGCAAAATAAGGAGAACCGTTGACATTAGAACCTTGATTTTTGGCATGAACGTGCATTAGGGCATTGTTACCAACAAGTTCTGAGCTGACCGAATTCTGATGAAAATTTGATTTATAATTATTTTTTTAATTATTTATTGATGGCTCAGCGAGTGCACTGCCATGCCCATCGGGAACCCTTGGCTGTATGTTTCACTGTATATTTAACACAGTACTAAATCTGGTGGGATATGCCATCCGTAATTGTTTTTATGAAATAGGAAATGCTAATTTTCCATCATTTGTTAGTGCATTTATCTACACTGCTATTACCAACTTGCCAGCCTCAATACACACAATTCAGTATATTGTTATAGATACATGTAAACTGTGGCCTTTAACGTGTATCCTATTTCACATCGAAAAATTTCATCACAGACGACATCAGGCTTCAAATTCAGGTCAAATTGCCCACTGGTGTTGAAATATCCTACATCAACCAATTAAGTCAGCCTGGTGCAATAACCCAGCAGAAGAAAGAAAGATGTGGTATCATCCTTCAGATTAGTCTGTGTGAGCAACAATGATAAAAGTTTACTGAGGGCGAAACAAAGCCATGACGCCATGTTTAAAGGGTCTTAATTTATTTTCTTTGGGTAGAATTTAACTAGATAAAGTAACTTTGATCATGATGGGAAAATATGAGCACATACTTTGAGTTTTTTTTGTACCTCTTGAATATTGACTATATATCACACTGGAATATAATTTAAACAAAAAATTACATGTGTAAACAAAACATGTCTAAATTTTTCTTGTCATTTCAAATCTTGATCCATTTTGATTCCTTGATTAGGGGATACAGAATCACTGCCACGGAGTGTGTTGGTGTGTCACAGCAATGCAATTCCGATTCACACAACGAAGCTGAGGTGGTTTAACGTTTATCAATGAAGAAAATCACCGATCAACCGTCATAGAATATAATGTGAAACAAGAAAACCGGAATAGTACATTCATCAGATTGCCGATACTCAAAATGTGATGTAGAGACGCTATTTATTCGTCATTGTACCGGTTATGCTCAGGAGAATGACATAGAATCATTATTATCTTGTGCAGAGAAGGTGTTGGTCTTGAGTTGAATTACCGTAAACTACATAAATGCTACCTTTCTACTATAGTACTATATATAAAAATTTGTCGTATTGTTGGGAAAATAATGCGATTCAAAAAGTTGTTTTGATCCTGGACAAGGGCACTGAAAACCATTAAAGAGATGTAAATGTATTTTCACGCGTAAAGCTTGAAATCTACTGAACTTTTTAGTATTCAATCTGTTTCCTTTAGTTAAAAAATTGTAAAATTAAATCGGCGATCGTTATTTATTTTTGGAATGAAGGCGCATTAGGAGACTGTTACCAATAAGTTCTGAGCTGACCTACTTTTGATGAAAATTTCTGGTGATTTTTGATGAAAATCACTGGCGATTCTGACTTGGGCGGTGCCCATCTTAATATAGGCAGGATTTCAACTGGGGTTGGGGATTTCCAAGAGTTCAGTTCGCGTTCGAGTCCTAATGCCTACTCTACTTCGTAGGTCCTGTGACGTTAGTCACACTGCTCATGTGACACCGTGCTGAATGAAAGCCTTGTTAGGACCGACAAATGAGAGGGTTTCTTCAAATATGACTATTCCTACGAAGTAGGCTACAGATCGCAAATTGTCCGGTAATGAGTCAGTCAGTCAGTCAGTCCATCCGAATTCTTTCGTCGGCAAAATAAGGAGAACCGTTGACATTAGAACCTTGATTTTTGGCATGAACGTGCATTAGGGCATTGTTACGAGCAAGTTCAGAGTTGACCGAATTCTGATGAAAATTTGATTTATAATTTTTTTTTTATTATTATTTATTGATAGCTCAGCGAGTACACTGTCATGCCCATCGGGAAGCCTTGGCTGTATGTTTCACTGTATATATAACACAGTACAAAACGTGATGGGATAATGAAATAGGAAATGCTAATTTTCCATCATTTGTTAGTGCATTTATCTACACTGCTATTACCAGGCAACTTGCCATTCTTAATACACACAATTCAGTATATTGTTATAGATATATGTAAACTGTGGCCTTTAACGTGTATCCTATTTCACATCCAAACATTTCATCACAGACCAAATCATGAAGGCTTCAAATTTAGGTCAAATTGCCACTGATGATGAAATATCCTACATCAACCAATTAAGTCAGCCTGAAGCAATAACCCAGCAGAACATAGAAAGATCTGGTATCATCCTTCAGATTAGCCTGTGAGCAACAATGATAAAATTTACTGAGGGTGAAACAAAGCTGTCCTGCAAGCCACCCAAGGAATTTATCAGCTTGTGTTGGGACATTTTGTTGGTATCATGTAAGTTGTTTAGTAGTTTACTCATTCAAATCTCCATACCATATTTTCTGTTATTCAACAGACAAATTTCTTTACTGGTTTTAATTGTTTAAGTTTTTCTGGGTTTCAACTGCTACAGATAGTAACATAGTACTGATACTGTAGAAATGGGTAGTGTGAATTTAATTATTCCATGTTTAGTACAATTTGTTCACATGAATGGTGGAATGTCTGGACTTTCAAATGAAAGTGTGTTATACATGTATAGCTCAAGTATGTTAGGTTTGAGGAACAAACATAGTTGCAATTAAGATATAACCAAAGAAATTTCATGACAATTATTGAATCTAAGTAGGCCCCTACCTAACAAAATTAGCTTAATAAAAAAGGCCTTCCTGACGTAAATTGTTTTCTTTTGAGAGAGAATGGTATTTTCTGGGTTAAGAATTTCCTGTATAAAGATAGGTTGTTCAAGGAGGCTTTGTTTTGCCGCTGTTGTGTGCATTAAGGGTATGGAAACATGATATATGCACCCAGAGCCCTGATCTACAGCTGTATAAAACTCAACATCTGGCATTGACGGCATGTTTAAAGGGTCTTAATTTATTTTCTTTGGGTAGAATTTAACTAGATAAAGTAACTTTGATTGTACTTCTTGAATATTGACTATATATCACACTGGGATATAATTTAAACAAAAACATTACATGTGTAATTATGTCTAAATTTTTCTTGTCATTTCAAATTTTGATTCCTTGATTAAGGGATACAGAATCACTGCCACGGAGTGTGTTGGTGTGTCACAGAATCACTGCCACAGAGTGTGTTGGTGTGTCACAGATTCACATCAGCACAGTAACTGGTAAACTATTCATTCAATCCCATCACTTTTAATCTTCAACAAAATATTCAATACTGTTTTAATCGAAAATTTCTGGTGATTTTTGATGAAAATCTCTGGTGGTTCTGACTTGGGCTGCATGTGCCCATCTTAATATAGGCAGGATTTCAACTTGGGGCTGGGGAGGGGGGGGGGGGTGGGATTGCCAAGAGCTCAGTGCCTGTCCTAATGCCTACCTTACTTCGTAGGTCCTGTGACGCATAGTCACACTGCCATGTTTACAGTTAAACTCCATATTCATACCTACACAGCATCTTCGTTATGTAAAAGGAGGAATTCAGCTCTGACTGTCCAGTTTACAGTGGAATTGTTTGTATATACTTAGCAAATTAGCAGAAAATATATTTTGATATTTGCGTTTATACAAAAACAGTATGACTATGAATGAATATTTTGTTACTCGATATTTTTCCAAAGTTATTAGTAGTAGAACGGTACTCATAGAGTGATAGCTGCATCTAGGTTCCATGTTTACTGCAAGCGATAGCGTAATTGTTGGCACAAACCCCATTGCACAGATAAAAAAGGTTAAGTTAATCAATAAAAATGGGATGCCATTGTGGGAGTGCTAACCGCATCTGAAAGTTTATGATTCTCCAAAATTATTTTACTCAACTTGATGTTCTTGTCTAATTTTTGTCTGAAGAATAGAAAAACATTTTGGAGAAAATCACTGCAAAACATATACTAATATAGAATCGTTATCACGTGAAATTCTACATGGCATAAGCTAATATATAGCGGCCCTATTTGAACTCTATACCAAACTTGTCTCTAGGAACATTTTCGAGATAAGAGATTTATAAATCCCTGTGCCCGTGTCATCCACTTTTGAAAAATGTATATGTATGCCTGTGCCAGGTTTCTAAATTGTTCCTACAAAGCTCTAATATATCCATTTTGCCTGTGAGTTGCATCGTCTGAACAAGTCTGAATTTTTTGATATTGTACTTATCCCCCCAAAACAAGTAGTTATGAAATCCTACAATTTTGAACCAAATAGTTTTTACTGTGGTCTAATTGCTTGAGTAACATTTCATGATCAAATGTAGGGGCAGGTTCTCCATACAGTGTGTCTCTTTCCTGCTGATTAGGCAACACTAGAAATGTTATACTGGCTTAGAAGGTAAATGTTGTTACTTCTTACCGGACAATAACTTAATAAGCACCTACTTAACAGTCAAAACAATCAATACCAATCTCAACAGACCACATACAGACATGGCTGGCAAGAGCCAAGCCATGCCAACTGATTAGTATTCAAACATTTAAAAACAATGGTTAAACACACAGGATACAACTATGGATGTTCAGATTATTCTAAAGTAAACATATGACATAGGTAGTCACCTTAAAAACACATCTTTCCAACAGTTGAGGTAGTTATCATTATTTTTGTTGGGTTTTTTTGCAAGCGTCTTCCCCACATCTTGCTGCTTTTTGAGGGTATAAAACCAGTGCTTTACCATTAGAAATTCAGACTTGTTTCAGGCTACTGAAGAAGGAAAACCCATCTGAAAAGCTTCAGTGAACAGACCAAAAATGAATACAAGCTTAAGGATCAACTAAACTGTGACACAGATAATGTAATTTATTTACTTACGTGCCGAAAATGCCTGAAACAGTATGTGGGAAAAACTAAGGATAAACTTCGATATCGTGCCAACAGACATATATCAGACATCAGATTAGACAATAAAGGCCAGGTCAATGCGCATTTTAATATACCGGAACATTCAGTTCAGGACCATTTTCAAATTATGCCAATAGAAAGAATTCCAACATTTCCAACACAGGAAGAAACAGATAATCACCGCGCACTTTGGGATCAAAACACTTCAAACACGGCAACCCTTTGGTATGAACTTTGGTAAAGTTACTAACAAAGAGTTTATTCCCTTCGTTCTCCAATATAGCCGTAGGAATGTTGAAGTGGCCCGTATACTGAAAGAGGAATACGAAACACTCCAAACAAATCTCCGCTCGCCATTTAATCTGAGACCTATCATAGCGTACTAAAAAAATAAACTGCATCCCATATCGTGATCGTTATCACGTGAAATTCCACGTGGCATAAGCTAATACATAGCGGCCCTATTTGAACTCTATACGAAACTTGTCTCTAGGAACACTTTTAAGATAAGAGATTGATAAATCCCTGTGCCCGTGCCTTCCACTTTTAAAAATGTGTAATCAATGCGTTAATCTGTGCATGGATAGTTCTAAAATATCGGGCTTTCACCAAAGATATGGACAAAGTTCAAGCAACAAACTCGGGTGGTTAAACACCCATGTACATAGTTCAAAGAAATGAAATTCCTCATTCCTGAGTGACCTTCAGCACCACCCTTCCCTTCCTTTTTCCAATAATTAGTGCCTAGACCCGTTATACAATATTTTACATTGTACCACGGAGAAACTGTTGTATGTTGCGTTGTAATGAAAGCCTCGGGCTTTCAGGCCGTGATATCTGTAAATGACACCGTGCTGAATGAAGCCTTGTCAGGACCGACAAATGAGAGGGTTTCTTCAAATATGACTATTTACAGTTAGACCCCATATCCATACCTACACAGCATCTCCATTATGTAATACGTGGAATTCAGCTTTGACTGTCCAGTTTACAGTGGAATTGTTTGTATATACTTAACAAATTAGCAGAAAACATATTTTGATATTTGCATTTATACAAAAACAGTATGCCAATGAATGAATAGTTCGTTTTTCCAAAGATATTAGTAGTAGAACGTTACTCATAGAGTGATACTTGCATCTGTTTCATATCAAGGTATAGGGTTCATGTTTACTTGTTGGCACAAACCATATTACACAGATAAAGCGGTTAAGTTAATCATTCAAAATGGGATGCCATCGTAGGAGTGTTAACCGCATCTGGAGGTTTATGATTCTCTCAAATATATTACTCAATATGATGTTCTCGTGTAATTTTTGTCTGAAGAATAGAAAAACTTTTTGGAGAAAATCACTGCATGGCATATACTAATCTAGAATTTCTCAGCGTATTGATTTTTAGAATCATGCAAAATACCCTAAAATGTTTAATACAGACCCTTTCTATTCCTGGGTTCTTAGAAGTTCACAGATTCATTCAAAATCTCAAGAATCCGGAGCTACCAAAGAGACAACAAAATAGTATATTTTATATATATTAAAAAATTCTGAGAAAGAAATATCCGTAAATTGAAGAAAAACTACAAAAAATGGCCTAAATTATGCGAAGAACTATTGCTTTTTAAGTGCCATTTATGTTACATCAGAGCAATTCTATATAAATTATATCACCTATAAAGATGATAATGGGTGAAATATTTTTTTTCATGCACAGGAAAATCTTTCATTCTCGGAAAAAATGTACAGTATTTCCAGCCAAATTATCCATTAAAGTTCACAGGGGAACGACAGACAGAGACTGTAAACAAGTACGCAGAAGCAGCAGCAAATTATACTGTAACGAATATTGGTATCCCCTAAACGTTAAATCAGGACTAAACACAAGCCCGTACCGTAGCGCAAGTCTGGAACGAAAAGTGCACGCCAACCCGGAAGTATGACGGAAATCGGGGTCTACATGATGCCACAAAGGTCAGCATAAATACGGGTATACGACGGATATATGACTGAATGAACTAACCGGCCAGTATTTGTGCCCATTCTTGGTCTGTGATATCAACAGAGGATACTGCATAATGTTCTCGTTGACAAAGAAACTGTGCAGACAATATACAGCAATAATATGAATAGGCAAAGCCTAGAAGCGAGCGGAGAAATACTTCTTCCTCTCGTTTCTGGCTTTGCCTATTCATATCAAGTAGTTTTCCACCAGCTCTAAATTAACACAATTGGACTTGCACTTGTATTACTCATTCGCATAATTTCTTGTTTCACACAGCTAATATTTGAAATGGATGAAATCTAAAGTACTTTTGTACTTTTGAGGGTTCCATTGATTTGATCTGCCCATCCATCACAGGAGCAGATATGGGCAGATAGAGTTGCTCCAACTTCTTGGCCTCCTTGTTCCTGTCTACGTTTTGTAGAGTATTTTACACTGAACAAATATTTCATGCATATGCTTATATCAAAACCGATGGTTTGCTTGAAAGTCAGTTCATGTAGAACTTTACAGCATTACAATCCATGTGGTACTGTTGTCTAGAATTTATCGACATAGCCTGGATCATAAATGTGACAGAATTTATAATAGAGAAGAAATAATCATCTGGCTCACTTGAGGAAACAAATGTAAAATGCTTGTCCTCATCATAGTAAAAGCCAGCTCTTTAGATATAGCCAGCAATTCAAAACAACCCCGGACAAAGGCAGAACTTAATTTACCACCCACCACTGGAATTCCATGTGCCAGAACAGTTCCAGGCAAATATCAACATTTTTACTGGGTTCACAAAGTCAAATCCTGATCCATGTACCGATCACTTTTTGGTTTGAGCCCCCATCAAAATATTGAAGGATCAAATATCAATCTTAATAAATTAATATCCTTATGAATGCTCCCCTATCATATATGTCGCTATGTAGGCGACATATCCAAATTGGGGAGCAGATAGGATTTAATTTTAGATTGGATCAAATATTTAATTGTTCAAATTCTATCTGGTTCTATGATTTTCTGTCACTGTTCCAGGTGGCTATGATGTTATATTCTGTCATTCGGCAGCTTCATTGTAAAGTCCTATAATAAGAATAATCCTGTTCCTTTATCGGACAAAAAATCTACATCACATATATACGGTCACAATTTTAGTCTTATTACTGAGGGAATTCAATTCTAATTTTATTGTACACATAATATGTAAAACCTTGGTGGAGTAGATTCCATTTAACCAAACTAAATGTCCTTGTAATAGACATGTTCAAAAGTTGAGACTGAAGTGAATAGATCGTGATTAATAGACAGATCTGAACATAAAGACGAAACTACTAATTTATCTGCCAAATGGGAACAATATTTGCAAACATTTACAGCCAATAGATTTACCAGATATGTTAAAATAGTTCTATGTGCGACTGTAAAACCAATCGACTTAATCATTTCATTGTCTGTTATCAACATTGGGATATTGTTCTTTTTACATTTTAAATCAATTTAAGGAATTGATAGAATGCTTATAATTACATATTTTAATGAATGATTTTGAATGCTAAAATATTAATGGAAGAGAGCGGTTACTATAATGGACAGAAACAACCTTGTAATGGCTATGATTATAATCTATAAAGTTATAGATAAAGAAGACATGAAACCATAATTAACCATATTGGATATTGATATTTAAATTCATTTGTGTCTACAATGGGGAATGGTAGTGGGGGGTGGGGGGGGGGGGTAATATGACCAAAAATCGTCTAAAGATATCTGTTTTGAAAATGACGTCAATGTGAGGTCATTATGGTGGCAATCTTGTTTTTTTCTTTGGTTTGTTTTCACATTTTTTGGTAAAGCTTGACCCACAAATATAGTGTCGTAATTTTCAGGACTAGTCTTAGGGATCGCAAAATATATAGAGGGGGCGGGGGCTTCCCCCTCCCTCTCATCTGTAACTGGGGTACGGTTCTCATGTCATTAAAATGTGGAAATACAAATAAATTGCCATAAATAAATGTTAAAAAATATGTAGGCCTGTCTCTGGTGTGCAATTTTCAGGTATTATTGGAGGGTGTCTAGTTTATAAAACATACACAGTTCATTATTAATTTTGAATGGAAACTTTGAAAGTTTAAATTGAAACATACTCTCCCTAGCTTCAGGTTAGAGACAATTTTGAACTAATTTGATTTTGCAGTGAACTCAAAAATTAGTTCTAGTTTTCTTCAAACTTTTTTTCAACTATCAAATTTTAATTTCAAGTTAAAATTATATTCAAATTCAAATTCAAGTATTCACAAATAATTTTACTTTAATCTGGATCAAATTAAATTAAAACTGAAATTTCATTTAAAAAACTGAAATTGCAATTCGAAATTAAAATTAACAATCAAGTTAGAATGATAATACAAAAAATAGGTTTCGAACTCAGTTCTTTTAATTCAAATTTTAAACTTAAATCGCAAAATCACCATTTTCAAATGCTGGGTGTACAGTTATCTCCACTGGACATGGCATTTGCTACTGGACGTCACTGGTGGCTGAATGAGTGCCTGGGCGGTTATCTTTTTTCTTCTGAACTTTAGTGGACGTGAGTTGTACGCCACTGGACTTGACTGGGCGTATCTGGACGGTAAATAGTAGGACCCTCTACTTCACGCGGACCTCGGCGAAGTCAAGATTCTTGGCAATGTTGAGTGGCTTGGTTTTACAACCATGACTACGTCGTTAATGTTTATTTTCTATCAAATGCCTCATCGTATTTACACGATACTTCAGATCTAAAAACGCAATAAATAAGCTTTCCATAGATATGAATTTTATGCAGGTTTTGCCTGCCATAGAACTAAATTTGTCGAAAGATGTGCACCGTTTTGAGTGCCGCTTCGCTGCGAAACGTTTTTGATCGAACTCTTGTCACGTGGTCTGCGTTTTGCATCGGACATCTTCGACAAGGACGAAAGTCGCATAACCGATAACGAATCATTTTTAATCTACAGTTATTTTCATCTGTGTATAATTATTCATAAATTGAAATCCTTTCGAAAAATGACATGCCAGCTAGGCTATATGTTTCTTCTTTTATGTCTTCATAAATTTATGTTCTGAATCTGTCCCGGCATGCAATTTCTCCATGGGTGCCGGAAACGGAAATCACCGTTTTTTCGTTCAAGGGATATCGGTTGTTGTTGTTATTTTGCTTTGTTTTCATTAAATTTGCTATGTTTTGCTTCATATATGCACGTCTACGCAATACCTATAGAGCTTGCTTCGCAAGCGGCCGCTTTGCGGCCGCGCTCCGCTCGCTATAATCAGCGGTAACGAAAGTGAAACTAGAAGTCGGGAATTCCCCCAAATTCTACTTTGTGATAACGTTTGGAGTTATCGTTCCTAAACTGTACAATAGTGTGAGTTGTCTTTGACTGGACAGTGCAGATGGCGCTGCGGGAAGGTTTGACTTTTCATACGGGCAAATAGACGTTACATGTACATGGCCTGATGTGTATAAAAGACGGAGATCCGGCATGGAAATCACTTCGGATCTGAACTGCAACCAGGTAACTAGACTCTTCCATTGGGCTAATAGACTGAACAGTGTATTGCATGCGAAGACGTGTAATCGGTGGACGGTGCCTGTACGAAGAAGAGGGAACATAGGAAGTCCAGTGTCTGTTGTATTAGTGAAGGGTATTGAGCAGCGGTGTTGTCGGCGAATGCTGGGCTGCGTTCGGGCGATCGGTAATATTCCAAGGGGTATGGAATTGGGCTGCTGATACATGGAAGCACTATACCGCACTGGCGATACCTAGGATCCAACTGTATCTACCTGATTGGAGCTCGAAGGAACAAGTCACTCTCACAAGCCAGCTTATGTTTTGGGGGCCCTGAAGTGTTCACGGTGG
This sequence comes from Hanleya hanleyi, assembly GCA_036873755.1. Lineage (NCBI taxonomy): Eukaryota > Metazoa > Mollusca > Polyplacophora > Lepidopleurida > Hanleyidae > Hanleya > Hanleya hanleyi. The sequence goes on along the minus strand of JAVTVY010052137.1, from coordinate 5,502 downwards.
AGAGGCATAACGCTGTCTGAGAGCGTTCTCACTGTGAAACGGGTGACAGAAAACTGGTACCAACCTGTGAGGAGGGGAAGCAGGGCAATTTGATGTGATCTGAGACGTTGAAGGAAGTCTGTTTTATCGGTCGTCGTGAGTACCTCAGTCTGGGCCGTTTACGGTGCCTATGAGCGCGCCACCGAAGCAGCATCTCAAAACTGTTACAGACAGATCCGCTGCCAGAGACGTAATATTAGACCACATCATCTAGCCGAATACATCCTGAGGAGAGGATCCTCGCAAGCCAGACTACGCCTGGATAGAAATCCGCCAAGATCACGGTTATTAGACGAACCTAGGGTGAGATAATAATCACACGGAAGAAGTGGCATCGCCGATACGTACAAACCAGGTGAAGACAGACGTATCCACGGAGGGAAGACGAACCGACCTGTAGAAGGGAATACGTACCTGCAAGGTAAACAGACGTTCCACGGCGGGAAGACGAGTCCATCTCTAGGAAAATACGTACCTGCGAGGGGAAGACGGTCATATCCACGGTGAGAAGCTACGACACATTCAGGGGACTTTCTGGGGAACATATACTTACCTTGGAGGGAAGACGATACGGAAGCATCCTCGCAAGACAGGTTACAACTGAGGAAGAACGGACATATCCACGGTGGGAAGACGAACCTTCCTGTAGAGGGGATTTCTCACAAGGAGAAGCAGACGTATCCACGGTGGGAAGACGGAGCAATCTCTGGGACCATACGTACCTGTAAGGGGAAGACGGTCATATCCACGGTGGGAAGCCACGACGTTTTCTGGGGACGATATACCTACCTTAGAGAGAAGAGAGCTGCTATATCCATAGCCTCGCTCCAACAGCCGGGAGAAGGAAGGACGTCGAGCCACTATCCTTGGCCTCGCTCCAACGACATTCCATACCAAGAGAGGGGCCAGCAGCCAGGCCGCCCCTACGATCACCTACCGTGTGGAAAGGGCCAGCAACCAGGCCGCCCTTTACGCGGCGCGTGTATATGATAACTGTACATATTTACATCTTTAACCACGATCATCCTGTACATTTAACTGAATATTTGCATATTATTTGACTCTATATAAAGCCTTGGTTGTCTCTACACTCTCTTACTTTCTCGATCCAGACAAGGTGACGGGCTGAAGTGAATCTCTAGTTGGCAAGGACTAGTGCCGGCAGGGACCGTGGCCTGACAGCTTGTACGCTACCATTTAACGAGACTAAGCTCAGCTGCGTCCCGTTCATTGACCGGCCCGGCACACGTTACAATACTATATCGACACAGTACCGCCAGTCGGCAGTTAATTGCTAACGGCCCTTGGAAAACTTCACGACGGTTACCTGAGTCCAGTCAGTGGTCGCGAAAATGAACATTAGGAGAGATGAACGTTGCCTCTTTGATTCTTAGCGGTCATACCAAACTCAAACATCACCAGGGAATCGTCGTGGGTGAAACTGACTTGAAGGTGTTGAGCGGACACAATGTGATTTTAAAACATTATTGAATATAATATACTGTACACAGATGCATGTATATAAGGTCAGTAGTATGATCAGGAACCGACGCAATTTTATGTCTGGTCCGTCAGTAGTAGCGTAAGCGTATTTGGAGGTCACTTTCACCCGGATGTAGAGGTCATTTGGGGCGGGAACAAGGCGGGAGGAGAGGTCACGGGGAGTATAGTTCCGGCAGAAGGACCAAAAGCTACCTCCAATCCAGGAGAGTTCCAATTGTTGGAGGGGATGTATTCAGGATGTATTCATCCGCGGTGATGCGGTCTGGCCGCGGTTTTGGCGGTGATTCGGTCTCGGAAAAAAGCTTCCGCGGAGAAAAAGTAGTCCCTAGATAAAATGGTCGGATGGGGTCGAGTGAGGTATCAAAGTGAAGCTTATGTGAAGGGGCATCTAATGGGCTGGGTGTGGGGTTGACATATCGGCCTTCTGCGCATGCGCGGTGGCCGAAGGGTATGAAAATAGCCGTTTTGGAGCTAGGGGAGTCCCTAATGGTCCAATGGGGTCGAGTGAAGTATCAAGGTGAAGCTTATGTGAAGGGGCATCTGATGGGCTGGGTGTGGGGTTGAACTATCGGCATTCTGCGCATGCGCGGTGGCCCAAGGGTATGAAAATAGACGTTTTGGAGCTAGGGGAGCTACTAATGGTCCAATGGGGTCGAGTGATGTATCAATGTGAAGCCTAGGTGAAGGGGCATTCAGCCAATGGGGTGGGTGCATGTAAAATTTTTCCTAAAAAAATACGGAACTCGGACTTTATCGAAAAATCCGGGAAAATACCTATATGGGGTATGGGGGGTATATATGTCGCCGGGCTTAACGGGGCTCGCCTGTCAATAGAGTTATCTCCCCCCTAGTTCCTGGGTGGGTGTATGTAAAAATTTTCCTGAAAAAATACGGAACACGGACTTTATTCTAAATTACGGGAAAATGCCTATATGGGGTATGGGAGGTATAGGACCATCCTGGGAAACCTACTTCTCAACATTTGCGGTATAGGTTGTGGGGTCTCGTTTTCTTAGTCTCGTCAAGACAAACATGATAAGAAGTGTCCCGGAGCGAAACGGTGAAATTTTTGAAAAAAGTCACCGAGCCCCATATAGTCCCATACTGGGGTATAGGATCAGTGTTTGTCCCCCTGGGAAACGTACTTCTATACATTTGCGGTAGGGTTGTGGGGTCTCGTTTTACTCGTCTCGTCATTTAGAACATGATAGGAAGTGTCCCCGTGCGAATCGGTAAAATTTTTGAAAAAGTCACCGAGCCCCATATAGTCCCATACTGGGGTATAGGATCAATGTTTGTCCCCCTGGGAAACGTACTTCTATACATTTGCGGTAGGGTTGTGGGGTCTCGTTTTACTCGTCTCGTCATTTAGAACATGATAGGAAGTGTTGCGGAGCGAATCGGTGAAAAAAGTCACCAAGGCCTGGGTAGGCCCATAGGCCTATACTGCATGGCTATGGGTGTATAGGGCCATACGGGGTGGACATGTAGGAGTCTAGGTGAGTCCCTAATGGTCCAATGGGGTCGAGTGAGGTCTTATTTTGAAGCCCTCGTGAAGGAGCATCCCACTGGACTAATGGTTCGTCCGTGTTCAATAGTCTGCGCTTGCGCAGTCTGGCCCGTAGTATAGAAACCAGGCATTTTGGGGGGTATGTGGGTGTGTGTTTGGGGTAGAGATGGACTATTCACGGTTCGAATGGGTCGTGGAAGGTGTCAAAGTGAAGCTTGTGTGGGTTAGAGTCAGGATGGCGTGGATGTGGGGTTGGAATATCGGCATTCTGCGCATGCGCGGCGGTCAAAGGGTATGAAAATAGCCGTTTTGGGAGCTAGGGGAGCCACTATTGGTCCGATTGGGTCGAGTGAGGTATCAAAGTGAAGCATTCGTGAAGGGGCAGCTGATGGGTTGGGTGTGCGGTAGGAATATCATTCTGCGCATGCGCAGACGCACTGCGGAGCTCTCGTCCAATCAGAAGCGAGTATTTCAAATCCGTCACAGAGCTCTCAGCGAATCAGAAGCGAGTATTTTGACCCGGTGCATTATGGGACATATCCAAGATGGCGGCACGTATGTTCAAGATGGCGGCACATCCGGTGTCGAAAACTGGCCATTTCTCCGGGATGTGGTCACCTAGTGTCGAAAACTGGACCCTGTATGGGTCCCGCTAGCGCCTTGACGCCATGATATAGACCGGAGAGAGAAAACAACAACAACAAGGATGACACATGAGGGAACAACAACAACAACAAGTTTTTTTTCATATAGTTTATTTTCCCCTCCATCATAACATACCCACGCTGGGGAGCCGCGTTGGGTATGTTTACAATTCAAGAAAGACTCTTGTCCAATCAGAGACCGCCATTTGCATCTGTCCTATTCGTTCCTGTCCGTTAGATGTATTCTTGACCAATCAGAAGTCGCCATTTCAGAGAGTTCCTTCTTCGGTCATGTTCATTCTGAACCGTTTATTCTAATCATCGTCGGACAGGCCCGGATATTCTTCGGGCAGCATGTCCTGAAACAGTTGTTTGCGCATTCTGATCGCATTTTCCAGGGCCTCTGTGGGTGGTAGCCCCATAGCCTCTTCCAAGTGACGCTTGGCCTTCATGATGGACCTGTGCGTGGGGTCGCCTTTCATTTCAAGCGGTAGTAAGGTATACTGTTCATAGATCGCCATGGCTGTTTTCCTGATGCGGGGCGCATTTGGGTGTACGCTGTTGTAAATTATCCTCTCCGGCGTCCTCGATCGCTTCAGCGTGAGTATTGATAGCTGCTGTCACAATACGATCCCAGAAGGTAGGTTCTGCTTCACTTTCCTGGGATGTAGGCTGACTCTCTGAGGTCAAGCTCTCCATATCAGTAGATATACTGTCAGCAATCTTGGATTCGGTATCAGTCGATGCACTCTCATCAATCTCTGTATCAGTATCTGCCTCAACGGGCTCCTCGGCGTCTTCAATCCCATGTATATTTTTCTGGTGTCGCATCATATCGTAATGTCTGGTGAACGTGCGTTCACACTCAGAACAAGTATAAGCCATGTTGACGGTTGAACGTCGACTGTGCGTGTTTTGGGAATACGCTCGCTTTTATAGACAGTAACGGTCATCAACGCTTAGCTGAACGCTTCAACGCCCTGGTGAATTAGCTCAGAAGCTCTGATTTCATGGAATTGACATCAATTCATCGAAATGCAGTGACGCCCGTCAACGCCCGTCGTTACGCCTTAACGCCCGTCTCAACGCTTTAACACACTTTCTTAACGCTTTAACGACGTTTAATGATGCGTTCGAACAAATGTTTCTTTTGTGCTATTGCTCTGACATACGCCGTTTTCCAGTTCATGCCCGAGGTTTTCAATATCGACGCTGTTCTTTCAATTTCCATATGGACTGGATCCTTATCCAATAATTTCATATGGGTCAGTAAGTCGACATACTGCTGACGTAAAGCCCGTCGTAGTCTGGGTGCCAATCTGTTATGGGCTAAAATTGCAGCTTCCTCTTTCGAATACCCTTTGCGTTGAAACTTGTTTCCGGTGGCCTCCAAAATCTCGCCCATCTCGGCGTCCATACTTTCTTTGAACAAATCCTACCATAGCCTCGAGTTCACATTATGTTCTTCAACCTCGGGTTGGGCCTTCACGGTTGGGTGATATTCCGGGACTGGTGATATGAAGAAGGCCCGCTGTACGGGGGTGGGTTGCTGCTTCACCAAATGTGGACTCGGTGGATGGTGTAGGGGCTGTGGTGATTCCTTGCCGGGTAGCAGGTGGGTCGTCAGCCGGCGATCTTCGGGGTATGGGCTTTTAAATCTACGAACAGGTAGCCGTACGGACGACTTGTCGCTTCTTGAAACGCCTGCATGAAATGGTCGATGTTCTGAGGATAAATTCGACTACCAAACACACGAATTTGTGCTCTGTCGATGGGGTTGGAGAACAAAACAAAGTATTGGCAGTT